>CM033802.1:14851857-15124357 GCA_019656835.1 Rhododendron ovatum | reverse complement strand
TCCTTGTCCACATTTGATCCTGTGTTTTTTCAGTATATATTACGTAGCGCCATTTCAAATGACTCTACTTAATCAGGTAGCGCCATTCCAATTGGCTCTACTTGATTAAGTAGAGCTATTTCAAATGGCTCTACTTGTTTGAGTAGAGCTATTTGAAAAGGCGCTAATTCCACGTCATACAGCTGCCTGGCACAGGGGTTCACGCCACATGGCATGTAGAGCCAATCCAAGTAGCGCTACTCGGGTAGAGCCATTTGAAGTGGCTCTACCGAGTAGTTTTAAAAATAGTTTGAAAATTAGAGTATTCCGATCAATTGTTTTAAAAATGAGATTACTTTGATAAAAAGCTCCTCAGTGTCCACCGGTAAAAGCTGAAACAGTACTACCAATCAAGGGCGGCTACACCACCATACAAAGGCGTTCAAGCGAATCCTCTGGATCCAAAAAATACACTTCTTTTTTGTATGTAAATTAATTTTTCTCTAGCATTGTTGGCACTGAATCACTCGTGCAGAGTTAAAATGAACAAAAATGGTAAAACCACTTTTTTATACACAAACGTTAATTGCAGTGCATACCTACCCACAATTTGAGTGTGTTTAAGTGTTTTGCGTCCACAATGTGAGTTTGTGCAAGTGTGGTGTATAGTGACTAAACATTAGTGCTTGTGGATATACGGTGGTAATAAAATTGTAATATAGCCTGACAAACCAAAATAAACTACCAATATATTTTGGAATCCGAAAAATAGATTAGTACACAAATTGAAGAGGAACCTCTATACCCATTTTCATTTTGCTTATAATGTATCTCGCCAGGTTATAGTTTATTTTTTGCATAGAGTTTTTCTTCACTAAATATAGGAGTGTGTATTTTAATAACGCTTTGATTGAAAAAAGAAAAGAAAAGAAGAGCTCCCACCAACCCGCTCCCCATCACGTGTCAGATCAGAAGAAGGGTCGGTGTAATTACTCGTTCATGGAAGTGACCAAATGTCTCAATTGCCCTCTGGCCATTCATTCATTTACATCAGTTTCTCCGTTCCGGTTTCTATAAAAAGAAACTTTTAAAAAAAGAAGGTAATTTTAAATTTAAAAATTATGTGTTTACGTAAATAATTTTCTTATCAATATGAATCTTGTTTAATAGATCTCATTGAGATCTTTTAAACGATGCAAAAAACATAAAAAATTTACTTTTCATTTTCATTATATTTGAGCTTGAAATTGCCTTATTTTTGAAAAAGAATGTTTAAAAAGAAAGCGGAACTGCACCACTTATTTTGAATAATTTTTTGATTTTGTTTTTATTTATTTATTTTTTTTTTTTTGCATTTGTTAATTTTACGGCAAAGTTTTATATCATATGGGTGAGTAATGATGAGAGAGACCAGAAAAGTAAAAAATTACCTCTGTTTCATAATGTTGGGTACTTTTAAGAATGTGTGTCATTTTAAAATTGCATATATCTTTGGATTCATAATATTTTATATAAATTTTCAAACTTTGTCTAATAGAACAATTAAAATCAATAATGCTGTGTTTGGATTTGGATTTGAAATTGTTTATGAAAAATAATAGGGATAATAAGTGAAGAGAGATAGAAAGAGAAATATTAAAAGTAAGAGAAATTTAGGAGAAATCTATGAGATATTTTTAAAAAAATATTTTTTAAAAAACAAAAAAAACAAGACATAAATAAGATCCATATTGTTTGTAAAAAACACAACAAAATCTACAGCCCAGAGTCTCATGCGCCATAATGACTGATCTTTCTAAATGCCAATCAATGCATTTGTCAGTCTTTATGCCGAAGTGCTTTTGGTTTTGGCGGATATCTGCGAAATACAAGGTGCAAAGAAAAAACACCCTTAAAGTTGGTGTGGGGCCATCCATCCACGGAGTTGTGGGAGTTGCTGTCTCTTAAAGGGACAGCAGCCTGTTGTCTCAGTCAAGAGGGCCGTGTTCCGATCTCGCTCTAATGATCGAAAACGTTTATTTCGTAGAGCTCGTTGAGTTGAACATACGTTTATAAAATCAGTTCGATCGGATATTATTAAATGCCTAATCGAAACATTTTTGCCTTGAAAAGAATGGATCTGAAACACTGGATCAAATCTACTAGAACCCATTATTGACAAGTTATATGTGTTTCGATCAGGCATTTAATGATATCCAATCAAACTAATTTTTTTGTATACTTGTTCAACTCGACGAACTCTACGAAATAAATGTTTTCGATCATCGAAACAAGATCGGAGAGGGGCCCCCTCGGCTGGGACAACAGCTCCCCCAGTCCCCCATCTACCCAACTCATTTAATTTTATTTTTTCCCCCTTCTCGGGCCAACCCTCATTTTTTCCCCCTCCTCTTCCCTTGTTTCATTTTGGAGCTCGCCAAAACTGAAATCTCTGCAATCAACACCAATTCTCTGCAATCTCTAAGTAGTTCCGTTAAAATCACTCAAGCAACAATCTTCTGGATTTGGAGTCGTAGAAATGAGAGATTCGCCAAATGGGAGAAATGAATGGACAGAGATTCAACTATCTTCTGGGATAGAGATTCATTCATTTTTTGACGTTTGGTTTGGGAAGGTAAACGTGAACGTGCGGATCTGGTTTTATGCGTACTTGAGGCCGGCGGCGAGATTGTAATATACAAAAAGATATATTCCCTCCGTCCCAATTTGTTTATCTAATTGTAGAAATTCGTGTCTTTCAAAAATATATTTATATCTTACATTTTATAATATTTTTTATGATTTTGAATATTTTGTATAATAAAACTAATTGAGATCTATCAAACAAGATCCATATTGCATATTAAAAACATTACGAATTGAAAATTATAAATAATTATTTGAGAGGTCAAACGCTCTCAAAAAGTCAAAAAGAGGACAAACAAACCGAAACGGAAGGAGTACTTGAAGAGCAAGAGGAGAGAGAGAATAGAAAACAGATTGTAATATACCTTCAATCTTTGAAGAGCAATCCCCTGCTTTTTGTTCTATTTTCTTGATTATATTTGCTCATAATATCAGGGGTTTATTCCTCTGAAGTGAGTGCTCTGGTTCTATTTGCAGGACAGGAGTAAGGGACAGGGGAGATGAGGAGAGAGAGAATAGAAATGAAGGCTGGTCCGAGAAGGGAGAAAAAATAAAATTAATGCCTTGTTCTCTTTAGGATTCAAAAAGCATTTTTTAAAAAATTCCTTCTAGATTCTCTCTAGATTCTCCATACTCTCAACATTTCTCTCTCTATCTCTCTTCACTTATTATCCCTACTATTTTTCAAAAAAAATTTCAAACATCAATCCAAACAAACCATTGATGAGTTGGGTGGGTGGATCGGCCCCCACACGAACTTTAAGGATCTTTTTAAGGGCGTTTTTTTTCAATCATGCTACTTGCACATACACTTTTACACATATTTTGCACATATATTTTTATGGAACCCATTTTGGGTCTCACCAATATGATTCGAACCGTTCATTATTTTTAAAATAAATTTTTAAGAGTTCCTGTAAACAATCAACTTGATAGGATATCGGTAAGGGCTTTTTCAGAAATTATAGGGTGAAACAGTCTGATTCGCACTGCGATTTCTGAAAAAACTCTTACCGATATCCTATCGAGTTGATTTTTTATAGAAACTCTTAAAACATTATTTTAAAAATAATGAGCGATTCGAATCATATTGGTGGGACCCGAGATGGGCCCCATAAAAGTATATGTGCAAAATATGTGTACAAAAGTATATGTCCTTAACATTTTTATTTTTTCTTTGCACCTAGTATTTCCCGATGAGAATACTAACCCTTAACGTGTTTCAACATGGTGTCTTCAACCCTTTAGGAAAAATTATTCTCTGCTTGTAAGATCTGCTGCTTCAACCTTTTTTTTTACAAGAACTTCAACCCTTTCGTATCTACACTTTTCAATAGGTTTTCCCCCACTTTAAAATCACGCAAATATCATCATATTGTAAAAACTAAGAATCGGAATCCTCTTCAGTCCAATGATTTTGGATCAATGATTTGGACTAGACAACACAGTCCAAATCGGGACCATTCATTGGTAGAATCGATGGTTTAAGTTTGCTTATCAAATCTTACCGGTAAAAATTACTCATTCCGTCCCACTTTGTTGCGCCTGTTTTATTTTTGGGACATCTCAAAAAATTGTTCCAAAAAGAAAATAATCTATAAAATATTATAGATTGTGAAATATAGATAATTTTTTGAGACGTCCCAAAAAGGAAACAGGCGGAACAAAGTGGGACGAAGGCAGTAACTCTTACCGGTAATTAGAGTTTAGAAATACAGCCAAACCATTAATTGCACCAGATGAATGGTACCAAGCAGAACTATTTTTTTGGACTTGAGAGGATCCATTTTCAAAAAGTAAACAAATTAATATAAAGTACATAATCTATTGTGTTAAAAAGTCATTACTCTCGCGATTCCAAAATTATAGTCGGTAAAATGTGCAAATTTTGGATAAAAAAGAAAAACACTTTTGTGCATATTTTTTTGAGTTGTAGTAATTGAGTTTTTACAGTATAAAGAAAGCTACATTATTATTTTATATCAAGTAAATTTTTTTTTGCATTTTTTAATCTTGCGTTAATATTTTTGTGAATTATTGGTTCAGTTCGATGAGAGAAATGTAAAAGTTAAAATAATAAACCAAGTTAGTTTTTTTAATTATAATTATAATTTTTAAAGAAAGACAATAATCTAAAAAAATTATCTATTTACATTTTTAGCATTTTCTTGTCGAGCAGAACCAAAAATCTATAGAAGAATTGAACGCAAAACTAATAAATGAGAAAAATTAATTAAAATAATAAAAGAAGTCAACTTTTTTATTTGGCTAACTGTAACAACCCGGATTTTCGACCCTATTTTTTTTAAATAATAGAGTTAATATTATTAATAGCATTAATAATATCATAAAAAAAGTATTATTCGTATTAATAATATATATATATATATATATATATATATATATATATATATTTCCTTATGGATATATACAAATATAATTACCTTATCTTAATTATCTTACTATTATTATTATTTTTTAAAATTACATGCATGCATGCATACAAATTACTTCCATCTCTCCCTCTCCTACTCAGTTTCTACTTCCTCCCTAGTCACAAATTCGTCCGTATTTCCGTCCATCTCCTTACCCAAGAGGTAGAGTTTTAATTAAATTCGATTTCGTCACCCTCTTCCAAATTCGTCCATAAAATACCCCATCACTCCGACCCTAGGGCACACCACAATATTTTCCACGCCCCACCAGTCAAGAAGAGAGAGAAAAATCAGAGAAAATCGAACTCCAATCCATGGAATTCTAGAGAGAGAAAGAAAGAGAGAGAAAAGCGGGTTTTGTACCGAGACCCAATCGAGACCCGAATTGATCATTCCAATCACATCCCTCAACCCCAAGCATCCCCAAGCATCATTTAATTCGAGCCCAAGGTCCTCCGATCGCCAAAACCGAAGTCGTCTTTCCCAAAATTTCAAGTTTCGTTTTAAAATCAATTCGGCCCGAACCAAGGTATTATAATCCCTTCCAAACACTCCTCTAAGTATATTAGGTGTTATTATACTTAACCCAATAGCACTCGTGGTCCCATGCATCGAAACCGAACCAAAACAATCAAAAAAATGAATTCTGACACGGAGTTTGCGGCCGCAACCTTCGGGTTGCTCCAGCCGCAAGAACCAGCTCTCTGACCTTGCGGGCCGCAAGGTCAACCCGGTCAGACCTTGCGGTGGGTACAGTTTTTGTTCGAATCGACTTTTCGACTTTCCGAACATCGTTTTTGACCCCCGAACTATTTTTTCTAGACTTTTCACACATCAAAGATCCTAACTTGTTAAGATAATATTTTTTAATTTAATTATCTATTTATTAAATTATTTATTCGTTATCTATCAAAGTTTGCAAACGAAAAATCTTTACGACCTTTCAAACAACGTTTTAACACCCAAACTAATTTTTCCTAGACTTCTTGCATCTCAAAGATGATATATTGTTAAATTAATATTTTTTTATTTAATTTACTATTTATTGTTATTTCTATAACGTTTCAAATCAAAAATTCTTTACGACCTCATAAACCTTATTATAAACGCCCGAATAATTTTATCTAGACTCCTTATATTCTGAAGATGAAATTTTGTTAACTGTAACATATTTTAAATTTGTAAATTATTTATTATCTATACTTCACTTTCGGCCACTTTATTTAAACGTCTTTATTTAAATTAATCTCATGACCCTCCGAACCCAACTTTTGACACTCAACTGGTTGCATAGGACCTGTAGGACTCTTATTAAGGTCATGATAAATATTTCAATATTTTATCTAATTAATGTATTTAAATTAATTTTTAATTAATCTATTATCTTAGAATTAATTAATAAAGAGCCCAGAAAATTTTTCTTTTAATTTCTTTTAAATATTTACTTTATTATTGACATTGTGACCCTAACAGATTAAGGGCAACGGCCCGTTCATAATAAGTTGCGTGATTACATTGCTTATTAATTGTTTTAATTATTATTGATTTGTTGTATATTGCATCGATATTTGATTTGAATGCTAGATTGGACCCTAGAGACATGGGGTGGCGTTGCGAAATAGAACTCATCTAGACGATACTAGATAATGGATAAATTGAAAAGTTTTATGTTTTTAGATTGCCTGCAGGGGGAATTTTGAGATGTGATGAGTTGGATTGATGGTTTAAAACTGGCAAAGTAAGCCCAGTGTTGATTGATGAATGATGATTGGCAAAGTAAACCCAATGATGAATGATGAATTGAAACTAGCAAAATAAGCCTAGTGATGAATTGAAACTGGCGGGAGTCTAGTGATGATTTAAAACCTGGCAAAGTAAGCCCAGTGATGTTTTGATAAAACCTGGCGGATAGGGCCAGAGTTATTTTCTGATGATAAAACCTGGCAAAGTAAGCCCAGTGATATTTTGATAAAACCTGGCGGTGGTCCAGTGATATTTTCTGATGATAAAACCTGGCGGTGGTCCAGCGATGCTTTGATAAAACCTGGCGGTGTTCCAGCGTTGTTTGTGATGATAAAACCTGGCAGGTGGTCCAGCGATATTTTGCGACAGTAAAATCTGGAGGTTAGTCCAGTGATGTTTTGCGATGATAAAACCTGAAGGTTGGTCAGTGACGTTTTACGATGATAAAACCTGACAGTTGGTCAGTGACATTTCACGATGATAAAACCTGATGGTTGGTCAGTGATATTTTGCGATGATAAAACCTGGCAGGTGGTCCAGCGATATTTTGTATTGATAAAATCTGGCAGGTGGACCAGTGATATTTTGTGTTGATAAAACCTGGCAGGTGGTCCAGCGATATTTTGTGATGATAGAATTGGTAGGAACCCCGTGGTGATTTTAAAGTGGTGATTAAGATAGGCAAACCCTAGTTATGGTCTGGGCATGACTAGATTTTCCTTATGGTTATGTTATCGATCAATAATGAATAGATTTATAGGTATTTTGCTTTTCTGCGTTGATGATATATTGTTACCTGCTAGTTATAATGTAAAGGAGGGGTGATTGGGTTGGATTATATTACGGAGTGAACTTTTTCACTCAGGCACGGATTGTCTGACATCCGTGTTAGATTTTGCAGAGAATCATGTAGAGACTCAGGACCCCGAAGGAGGGCGATATTACCTAGAGATGAATCCGGAGATGGAGACTGAGCAAGTATACGCTTGGGGTCCGTATCAATCCTAGAAGACGGCTCTGTTATTTTGTCTAAATTATTACCACGAAGACTATTTTCAGTATTCCACAATGGTTTGTAATAGATGAATCTTTAGGGTGAATTATCTGTTTGAGATTTTGAATTTAATTTAATAAATTTTCAAAAATTAATATTTAATACCTCCGATTTTATTTTTGAAAATCGGGGCGTTACACTAACCCGGGCCTAATTTATTCTCAATTTCAAATAAGCATAAGTTTTTTTCTTGTTGATGTATGGGAAGTTCCAAATACGCATCATTACATCAAATAAAAAAAAGTGTTTAAGAGGATGAAGGTTTGCTCTGATCAATCAAAAAAGGATGAAGGCTTCTTTTGTCTTTTTCAAAATTATAGTCCACCAGCAAAAATACATTAGTGCATTTGAATTTTTTCGCTTATATTTAAAAGTCTTAACTAGTTTTTAAAATTGGTGCGGACATATTAAAAAAATAATATGCATATCCTTTTTTATTTAGATTATACAATTTTTTTCATAGTGGACAATAATTTTAGGCCGGTGACATTGCATCATTTGGTTGCCAATAAAGTTCGAAAAGTCAGTTTCTGAACATTTTTCAAAATACTTTTATAAAATTCATAATTTTTTACTTTTTTGATTTCTTTCATTTTTACTCATTCATATCATATAAAAATTTGGCGTAAAATTAATAAATATATAATAAAATTTAAATAAGGACAAAACAAAAAATTATGGTGCAAAATATTAGGGCTGCTGATTTTGTCACTCTCTTTATTGTTAACGCTATTCCCCTGTAAGTATATTTTTGGTGAAAAATACATTTGTAAAAAAATGACATTAACAAAAAAAAAGAATGAAAAAAATCATTTCCCATCGTCGTCAGCATGAACGGTAATGGACATGTGATTTATGTGGCTGTAGCATTGTCGTTTTCCAAACTCAACTACTCCCCCATCTCTCTCTCTCTCTCTCTCTCTCTCTCTCTGATTTCACCAGGCACTTTTGTTGGTCGTGGAAAACGCAACCGGGGACTCGACTCGACTCGACTCGCAGTCATTCTGAATTACAGTCTCCACGAGCTCGGTTCGGTCTTCGTCGATGCTGATTTCATGTCAATTACAATCATCACCGCGTGAATTTCCGTTTCTGTTTACAAAAAACGAGAGAAGCGACGAATCACTTTTAACGAGCTCGGAGAATTGAGGCCATGGAGGTTGCTGCTGCTGCTGGGTGTGGAGCGAATCTGCAGTTTTCGTCGCCGTGGATCTGGTCGTATAAGGTCGAGGGAAGATTTCCGAGGATTTCTCAACAATGTACTGGAGGACATTCGACTGAGTTGCAAAGGAGGAGAAGCGAGTGGACTCGGCGTGGTGGACGGGTTTCTTTGACGGTTTCAAATGCTTGCAAGGGTTCTCCTCAACAAGGTAGGCACTAGTGGTAGGTGCTGTCGTTCTTTCTAAGTATTTTTAAGAGATTTTTTCACAAGGGATAACTTATACGTAGCTCCAGAGTATATGCAACTATTCGATTGATCCATTCATTTGACAATGGAAGTATAGCAACGCAACTTCAAAACACAATTCCGGACGCAACAGTCAGATGCATATGGGCCCATGTGCATCCACGGTTTCGTACACAGTTGCATTTTAAAGTTGTGTATTTAGCATGATCAATGCCACGGTGACCTTACTCGAAATGTGGTACGGCCACCAGTATGTGACACATGATATGGTACACGAAATGTGGTATGATCACTGAAGCATGTGATTTAGCATGGCTCACCCCGGACAAAAATTGTGTTGTGTTACCTGACTTTTGGTTCCCACGTGATTGAAGAAAACCTCCAAAACCAGAAAGCGCGAGCTTTAGGTAGCCTCATACTCATAGTATTCATTTCTGGTCGGTTTTGGCTTGGGTACAGTACCGTTACAGTTATTGATGGCGATGCATCATGCGGAGTAGCTATTGTTTTATGCAGTAGCTTTTTCACAGCGGTGAATTTGTTAAAAGGTGTGCCAATTGGAGTGGTACGTGATGCCAAATCTGATACTCATTTGTGATTCACTTAATAAAAGAGTGTTTTTTTTTTTTTTTTGCTTTTATCCCCTAAATTATCCACATTTTCGAAGTCCTTAAACTATATAAACAACAAATTTGTCCCCTCAACTTTCTAAATTGTAATATATTTTTACTTAGAAATTAGACAAAATATTGCATTCAGAAAGTTGAGGGACAAAATTGTTGTTTACATAGTTTAAGGAGGAAGTAGACAAAATGTGGATAGTCTAGGGGATAAAGAAAAATTAACTCCTTAATAAAATTGGGTCGATTGGACATCGATGTCGGTTTGGATGTACCATATTTATCATAAGAGAAATCTTTGTAGACGGTTAGACACGGATATTCATTTCTCATCAGACAAATATGGTTCGATTAAGTTTTTATTGGTATCCGATTGATCAAATTTGTCGATATTGAGACCTACAAAATAAATGGCTCCTATCGAGACTATTGGGCTCTTATTAGGTTGCATGATGGACCAAATGAGGAATTATTGCTGGGAGGATCTCATTTCATGTACACCTCATACAATTTTGGATAGGGGTGGGAGATGGTAGTAGACATGTGAGGCTGTGGTACAAGTAATTTGGACATAAGCAGCCAGTGGTGTGACCATTAGTTAAGTGAAAGCTACTACTGCTGAGACTTTGTACTGAGCTTATTAAACACTTGAATTCTCCTGACTATAGTTTAGGAAAGGATGTATTTAGCAAAATTTTATGGACAATGCTAAAAAACCGTTTACTGGGCTGTTGTATAGGTTTAAAATGTGTGAAAAAAATATAAAAGAGTGTGAAAATTGTGTTGGAGTGTGTGTCTTTTTGTTATTTTCTTTGGCATATTGACAGTCAATAGAAGGACCCTAAATTGGTTAGGAAAAAGTTCTGTAGAATGAACTCAACGACCGCACCTTTTGAGTGAGGAATTTGGTAAGAAAAGAAAATAGAGATTTGGTGGAGAAGAAATGATTATAACTCATTTAAATTGAGTAATTTGGCGAGAAATGAAGAGATTGGAGGAAAGTTCTCCCTTCTTTTATCACACTCTTTCTCACAATCCAAAGGGCTGTGAATGCGGTGGTCTTTGAGATCATTCTCCTAGCTGGAGTAACATAGGAGTATATTCGTTATGAAACTGGAATCAAGTTCTTCTCTCTCCTCCCAATGTTATTTCCCCATGATTCTGCAATTCAAGTCATTGGATTTGTTCCTCAATTGCACTCACATTTCTTTATGTTTTGTCTATCAAACACTCACATTTCTTCATACTGTGATTATTTTGTAGCTCCCTCAGTGCAATCAGGGAATATTTACACTTCTTTTGACTGCAAGTGGTTGTTAAAGGTATGATATGTTGGGTCCATTCATTATATAGCTGGGGAGCATGTGAAACTGAAAGTTGAGACATAGAGTTGGGTTGATTTGCCTCAACTTTGTAAAACATTGTAACTGAGTGTTGTGTGGTTGCAGAAAAAGGGAGAGGAGGTCACCTCAGACTTGAATGGTCGTTGTATATTCCTTGTTGGTGAGTATATTTTCTGAGAATTGTCTTCCATGACAGCGCTTGAGGTTTTCGTGTGATTGAACTCTGTGGAGTGTGAAACTCAGGGATGATGGGCTGCGGAAAAACAACAGTGGGCAAAGTTTTGTCTGAAGCACTAGCTTATTCTTTTGTTGACAGGTTAGTGCGTTAACTATATTTTGTTTGGTTTTATATGAACTGTATAGTGTCATGGCAACAATTATCGGGTAGGTTGCTGTTTGTACTTAAATGATTTCTGCTGAATGTTTTTGTTAAGTGTGTCATCCTTGGGTGTTGCAGTGACAAATATGTAGAGGAGGCTGTGGGTGGAAGTCCTGTTGCTCAAATCATTAAGCAGTTTGGTGAGAGTTCCTTTAGAGACTATGAGGTTTGTTTGTTTTGTTTTATGGCGCCACTGTCTGATTTTTAATTAGTCTACTTACAGTATACTTTGTAATATGTCATCCACCGCTGGTTGCGAGGCTCTTTTCACTGTTCTATCTTTTTCTTTGGGCTTACGTTGTTGGAGCTTGTGGTAAGAAGAACCACAGGCGTAAATTGTTGTCTCATTTTGTTGTTCACTGGCAACTGGAGACGAACAGATTAGCCATAAAATAGGACAGAATGACTCCACGTGTCTTGTCCACCTATTTGGGTTGTTGGTTCCATCCAGTGTCGTAAGGAATATCATTTCAGGTGAATTGACATTGTCTAATATGAGCCCTTTTGGTTGAATTGTGGTTGTAGCTATTTGGTGAATTTCACCAGTATGGACTCCTGTAGAAGCTTAACATAGAAGTGGGAATTCACTAAAAGAAAGCATCAGCATTCATCACACAATACATAATCCACAGCCATGGATGTGTTAACTGTTAACAGCTCCCTCTCTTGTAAGAATGGGTCCACCCAGGGGAGGGTGAGGGTCAGTGATGTGAATATAGAAATCTTCTTTCCCATTTGTCGTCATTGACCTCCATAAATTAAGCTCAGTCATATTGTTTCAGGAAAGAAATACAGAGATCATAACTGCATTGTGTTTATTCTCTTTGAAGTTGAACTTCTGGGTCTTTGGCAGCAAGTCTTTTCATAGATCTTGTAGTAAGTGAAGCTTCTTTCTTTAGGATTTTGCAAAGTCCTACTCATCAAAGGTTTCAAAGTTCAAACCTTGTATGAGTCAGTTTCCAATAATCAGATTTTGGGAACTTCGTTGGAAATTTCAAATCCTATATTCGTCAAATTTCATGGTTAGATGTGCCACAAGTGAATGGGTGACTTCATTGGAGATTTTAGAGATGTGATTGTAAGGAAAAACTTTGGTAATGGCCAATAGACAATTGTCTAGCCAGAAGCCATTAATTCTAAAACTACGTTGATTGTAATTAGTTTGTATTGTTGAACAATAAAAAAGCACTTGTTCGCGCTTTTTGGATGTGAATTGGGAAGATCTGCGCCCAAATCTGCGATTTGTTGACTCAGTTCGGGACTGAAAGAGGGCAAACTCTCCAAATCACATCCTGTGCATGATTTGAATTTTGTATCCAGCAACCAGTACCACGTACCTATCACTTGATCAAATATATCTTCTCTGCCATTTCCTTAGAGTGAAGCGCTGATGAACTTGTCTTTGATGTCTCGGCAAGTTGTTGCCACCGGGGGTGGTGCAGTGACTCTTCCTTTTAACTGGTATGTGGGGGCCATATATAATACAAACAATGAGCTTTTGTAGTCTTGTTCGTGCATGGCTGAGCTCACTTGAGATTCAAACTGCTAGTTTTCTTTTCTTCTTCAAATTGCAGGAAGTACATGAAGGAGGGAGTCAGTGTCTATCTAGATGTTCCCTTGGATGCCTTGGCCCGCAGAATAGCTGCCGCAGGCACTGATTCTCGTCCTCTCTTGACTTTTGAATCAGAGGATGCTTACACAAAGGTAGTTGTCAATACCTTCACAATTTTATATTAGCATAAAAATTTGACGCTTGGTCTTTTCTGACTGGATGATTGGGAATCCAGACAAGGAGGCAAGGAATTGAAAACCGGTTATTGGTTTTGACATTTTTCTTACCCTCTGTACAGGCTTTCATGAGTTTGTTCACTCTTTTGAAAAAGAGAAGGTGCTCATATTCCAACGCAGATGTTACGGTTTCCCTTCAAAGTATGTTGTCTCTTATGCATTTGCTTGTTTCCCATAAAGATTTATTTCTGGTGAATGCTTGGAGGCATGGTTCCTCGGGTGCTGAATTTGACAGTTTTGTTCTGCGGTCACTAGCACAATGTTATGTTATGTTTTCTTTTGTTTGGATTATGGATTGGTGGAGGAACTTACGAAGGAGAAGGATATGATAGGAAAATCAGCAATTAAATTGAGCTTCTTCGTTTGGTTATGTTCTTATCATTTACTTCATTTTTACCTTACTGTCCACAAATTCCTCAACATATCCATGATCTACACACAAGTTGGTTGCCAGAGCAGTAGCCGGTATAAGTAAAAACAGAAAAAGGCATCAGATGCTCATTGCTTAGTTTGGTTATCTATTGCTGCTTTAGGAATTCAAACGAGACCGGACAACTATTAATTTTTTCCACTTTGTTTGATGGTCTTCTATTCTTTTCATGACTTTAAACCATAGACAGCACATTTGTGGCCTCTGGGCTTACGGATTCCCTATGGCTGTGGCCTGAATAGCTATTACCTTATTGAAAAGCATATGAAATTTGGTTGAATTACCATCTGTAATCCTGCACTCATACAAGTGAAGAAAATTTAACTTTCTTTCTTTTCAGATATTGCAGCAAATCTAGGTCTCGAAGATTTATTGGATATCACGCCAACTGCTATAGCACTGGAGGTGCCTTTTCATCCTTTTCTTCATTTACTGCTATTGGATCCTTACAGTTCTTGATAACCATATATATATATCAGTCCGTCTCCCATAAGGACCACCTCATTTTAATAAAATGCAAACCTCCTTTTTCCAATCGAATTTTGATGACCCAAGCCGCTCAACGTGTTCAGAACGTGATTTTAAGGGTACTCGTGAGAAATCAGCAAAAAATCGGGAAAGGCTTCATCCGAGCAGTTTATATATAAATATATATATACACAGTCAGGATCAGGTCAGGAGGTGTGGACCGGAGGTCCGGTTTGCACCTCCCCAGTTCTCACATTTCCCGGTTGAATTTCGATGATCCGAGCCGCTCAATGTAATCAGAACGTGATTTTAAGGGTACCCTCGTGAAATCAGAAAAAAAAATAACGGGAAGGGCTTGATCTGAGCAGTTTTTTTCTGAACGGTTCAGAAAAAAACTGCTCAGATCAAGCCCTTTCCGGTCATTTTTTTTGCTGATTTCTCGCGGGTACCCTTAAAATCACGTTCTGAACACATTGAGCGGCTCGGATCATTGAAATTCAATCGGGAAAAGGGAGGTGCGGACGGGTGCGGACTTGATCCGAACTGTATATGTATATATATCATACTTGATAACCATCACTGAAACTAAGCTATTTGCAAGAGCTTTGTAATTTCTTCAGTTTGTATTCAGTTTGGTTTTTTGCTCGAACCAACACAGATAAAGATTTTAATTGTCATTTGTGATGGCTACTATCTTCTAAACTAAAAAGGCCGTACCAATGCACGAAGCAGCCGCGTATGTGGGGTCTCGGGAAGGGTTGATGTACACAGCTTTACCCTTGCAAAATACATTTGCTCCCTTAAAATATTCCTCAAATATATTAGTGCCCCCTTAAATCATTTAAGACCCCCTAGTTTCTTAATTTGTCAAGACAAACCTTGCTTATAATCTCAAGTCCCCCGACTCTCACATTTTAGACGTTTGTGCTTAATAAAAAATGTCTCTCAGTACAGAATCACTCCATCTAATTGTGTTTGACTATAGAAACTTTTGTTGACGTTTTGATTAATAGGTGCCCCTCCTATGCTAAATTTGAAACATCCGCTGGCGATTGGTAATGCATCTTTTAGTCTAATAATTTGCTTGGACTGGACAGGTACTCATTCAAATCGAGAACTTTCTGCATCGCAACAAATGCATGTCCATCCGAATCTGATCTTGAACTATGGAGATTTTCGGTACCTTGTTGTTTAATGTGGTCTTAGGTTGTTTATACCTATTTTCTCGATGAAATTGTTATTCCCTGTCATACATGTATAGGTGGGAACATGTCAATTATCCATATGGTTATGATTTTGTGAAGAACGTGGAGTTTATGCTATTCATCTTGGGTTTAGCTCAAGTTTATTTCTTGTAGATCTATCTTGCATAGTAACATATGTATTCCCGGTACGTACCAAACAAGGGATTCGGTATCTCACTGGTTCTTTCTCGGCATTTTTAGGGTATTTTACTGTAGACTTGGTATCTCTCTGGTTCTTTCTCGGCATTTTCTGAGTAATCTTGCTGCCAGAGCATCTTCCACTCTTCCTTGTGGTCTCCTATTGGTTCTTTATCGGCGTTTTCTGAGTAATCTTGCTGCTGGAGCATCTTCCTTGTGGTCTCCTATATCAGAACTTTTTCAATTTTTTTTTTCTACCGATATCTCTCTGGTTCTTTATCGGCGTTTTCTGAGTAATCTTGCTGCTGGAGCATCTTCCTTGTGGTCTCCTATATCAGAAATTTTTCAATTTTTTTGTACTATTGATGAGATGCCCGCATTTCCTGACTGGGAATGTTGCATGGCTCGCGTAAATATTTATCGCAAAGTAGCCACAAAGGAATAACTTGGAGAACAAGAGCCCTACATTGTTCGGCGGGGTTTGATAAAAGTGAATTAATCGAATTTTTGCCAGATATGTGACTAACTACGTAAGTTTCCAAATTCTGTAATCGCATTCTTCGGTTTGCAAGAAACGTACTTTTTGATGGTACAGTTATAGTATTCAATCTCTTTTCTTCTGGGATTATCTTGAAGAGACCCAAATTTTTGAGAAAATTGGGCTACAAAGGAATCAAGCTTACCGTTAGCAGCTCAAAGCTCGGCTCAATATGGACTCAGATGGCTTGTTAGAAACGAGTTGTGTTCAAGCTCGAGTGTTAAGCTCAATTTAGAAAATAAATTGACCTTAGCTAGCTTGCTTATAGAAGCTCGTCTAATAAGTGAACCAAGCTCGAACTCCATATTTGGGCTCGACTCGAGCCCAACCTCTACTAGTTTAAAAATTCGGCTCGGCTTGGTTCGTTTGTTGCTTTAAGAGAAACGGCCGATAACATATTCATATCCTCGTAAACTGTTGCCCTAAAAACTGTCTGATGGGAAAGTATTATGCAGAATTGAATTATTTTTTCCGAACAAAGTAGTATCAAACACACCACGGATTCAATGAGGGAACCCGCACGATGCTACCGTGCACCGTGTGGGACTCCCATTTCCCGAACAAATTTTGATGATCCGAACCGCTCAAAGTGTATTTTAAGGGTACCCGCGAAAAATCAGCAAAAAAAATGATCGGGAAGGGCTTGATTAGAACAATTTTTTACTGAACCATTCAATAAAAAACTGTATGGATCAAGCCATTCCCGATCATTTTTTTTGCTGATTTCTCAAAGGTACCCTTAAAATCACATTCTGATCATTTTGAGCGGCTTGGATCATCGAAATTTGTTCGGAAAATGGGAGTCCTGCACGGTAGCACCGTGCGGGATCCCTCCTGGAATCCGGACTAATCAAACATAAATTCAAAGTTGTCTTATCCAAGATCCTCCTAGTTAACCATCTTTTTTTCAAGAAAAACAAAAACAAAAACAAAACTTGTTTAACCTTCTATTTTTCATGAGATGCTTTTCTATTTATGCTATTCAGTGAACAACCGTTCCTGTTTGAGAAAATTACCCATTCCCTGTTCCAAAATTAATCAAGTACTCCACATAAAACATATAACAGTCCCAACAAGATCCTCGCTGCTTAAGAATGTTCTTGTAAATTCTGATGCATCATAAAATTGAAAAAATTCAGCATTTCTCATCATTTTCTATCCAGACTGTAGCACAAATGACTCAAAACTAAAGGCCACAAACGCAGTAATAAACATTTTTTGACACCAATATTTCGAAAAAGGAAAACAAAAGTAGTTAAGAGGAAAATATTTAGTCAATTGGAATCTACGATTTTCTACAGTATGTGAACTTTAAAATAACGTGTAATCCTGTAAGTTTTTTTTTTTGTGAAAGATTTTCTCAATAAAACGGAAAAATCAGACCAATATCATAGAAAGAGCCTCCGTAACGCCCTTGCAGCAATGCGGGAGACCAATTTTCCAGTCAGATCAGCTGGCAAACGAAGAACCTGTTGTTGTAAATCCGGTGGGAGCTGCCAAATGTATTCACAACATGTTCCAGTCAGGTAAAAAAAGTCATGAAATGAGGTAAAGGCTATATCCTCGGCTGTTAAATGTTAAAACAAATTTCTGGAGAAATTGAGCGGCCAAAAATCTGAAACAACGGATCAATCCAAATTGCGACAAAACAAAAAAAAGTACCAAACTGATCAGTGAAAGTTTCAAGCATTGACATAGCATTAGGCCTCTAATTCCAATGGTTGAGCCTATTTGTGTAAGCATTTTGGAAAATATACAGATGTTCAAAAAAGGTGAAAAAGCATAATAAAACTGTCACAATTTGATGGAAGGCTAGGTCAGTTATGCTAACAAATATCTGAAAACGCGTGAGCTTTGACTCTTACCTCAAGAATAACAGAGAGGAGAGGTAGTATTTCCTGAACAGATGCAGATTGATAAAAAACTAAGAAGGCTTCCCGGTCGGACCCCTTAACTCCCTACAAGGTTGAAACTCATTAGTATTAGCTGTCTGATGAGAATCATTAGATGTAAAAGAGAATCTTATCATTTGACCTTGCATTACTCGACAAAGAAAGTTTGTCGTTCACTTCTTCCCTTTCTTAGTTGCTCATATAGGAAATCACTGAAATTTTTTCTTTTATTTATTTACAGCTTAAGTCAAATGACAAGCCCTATAGTTGAGAGATTTTCTGGAAGTCAACTGGAGTAATACCAAAAATTTCCAGCATGGGTTCCATGTCAGAGAAAACACATCGGAAGCATTTGCAAGACTCCATCACATTTGAAAAATTTTGGAGAAAAAATTGCACAATTTTTGGGTGCATAATAACACAGAAAAATCCGGTGCGCTAGGATGGAGCACCAGTTCATCGTTTGGTAATCAAAGCAGGGCTTAAATGTGGTTCAGTTTCTAAGAGTATTGGAACACACCAAGCAAAAGCAGATGAATTGTTGAATCCTATGGAAAAAAACAGGGTGGATTACCGTCTTAAATTTTAGCTGAACGAAAACTCAGCAGTGGTACATTAAAATTTTGCCCAAGTTATTTTTAAACTTCCAAGAGAAACTTGGGCGTGTGTTTATTGTTTCACTTCAAACAACAATGCCCTTGAATCATTATGATACTAGACAAGCAAAAGCTCTTACCGTTGTAGAGCTTTCACTTGTTTGAATCCCTGATAACAATAGCACAAGCCTCTGCAGTGTTCTCAAGTTGATGACATCTTCATCTGTCATCGAAGAGAAAGATCCAGAAGGAGCAAATGGTAGGCTTGCAGTTGCTGTAGATGATATAGAATCCATGGTTGCTATGCCAAGTGCATCCAAACCCTGTAAATATTGGACAAATATCAGGAATTCATTTCCATAACAGAAGTTTGGGGGGCCAATGCTTGTCTAACATGCTATCAGAACTGCTGTTTACAAGAACTTGGTTCAAGTCTATTTGCATGTCTTGATCCCAGTTAAAGTATGTAGCTGTCTGCATGTCTTTGTTTTACGGGGTCTTCGTTCTAAATGTTTGTGCATCACCTTGTTCAGTCAACTCATGTTTCCCTGCCTCACCATACTATGAGGTGGTTCCTAAATGAGGCTGGGGGAGAGATTAATATATTCATTGAATCTCTTCCCTAATAGCTTAAACTTTTGAGCCATTCGTTCTTACCGTAAAGCTTAATGTTGTCCAAAAAATTATGTGAAGTACTGTATATCCAAGGTATGGAAGAATGTGTACGACTTTTTATGTAATTAGGGGTCATTTTTATGTATTGGAAAGGGGGATAACATCAGTAAAATGTAAACGAATTCACAAACAAATTTAAGCATTCAAGCTCATAACAGATTGCAACTCATAAATTCCTTAGTTTCTACTGGGGGTGATAAATGAAAAGGTCCAAAACATTACCTTAGCAAATTCTTGAAGAAGTATTTCTCTCACAAATTCACCCTGCAATATTTCCAATCAGATTTGAATTGAGGTTACTATCATAAGTTAGTGAACGTACAGAAAACTAGTCATGTAAAGTCAATACCTTCTCAGTCAATGTAAAAGAAAGGATTTCCTTGACAACTATCCTGGAATCCTTGTCTTCCATGTTCTTCTTAACCAAGGTCTTCTCTGTTCTGGCACGAAGGGACTAGCATAAGAACATGTTAGGTTCCGAGTAAATTAGCAGGTGGGAATGGAAGATCAAAAAGCACACGGTTGGAACAGGGAGCATAAAAAAACATGGGATTTTACCGTATTTTGCAGAAAGTGAATTATGTAAAATTTACAACCTCAATAGAAAATTTTGTTATAAGAATAAGTAACCAAAAGCCCAAAAATTCTAACCCTCTTATGATATATTGAAACCAAAATCAAAATAGCGAACTGAACTGTTTATCCAAAAGATGGCTACTTGGAGATTGGGTCGGCTGTTTCATTGAATTGAGCTAAGAAGCTGGTTGGCCTGACGAGACTGCGACAGAATCACAGAATGGTTCAACTAGTTTGAGACAGCAAGACCACGATTCATGATGGCAAGAGAAATATGGCTAGTAATCAATCAACTTAAGGGAACCTTGATGGAGTTGAAGTGCAAAATAAGGATTTATGCAGACAACCTAAAGTACTTTTCTTTTTGAAGAGGGACAACCTAAAGTACTTGAGATACAAAACATTACTTGCATACTCATTGAAACAGAACTAAAAATGCCTTGGATCCTGCCTTGCTTAATAGAAGGTCTATTGGAACAATTAAGGCCAACTGCTAGGGTCCAGTTACTTCAGTCCTACTTTAGTTATATCCTCACTTCTGCAGATTAAAAGTGTTGGATTAGTAACATGAAGTCAATGCTAAAATTAGGAAGTTAGGGATATGGAAAAAACCAAGTTCTGTTAACTAGGGTTTTAACAAACGGATACTTAATATTACAAATGATGGCTTAACAACTTTGGGAATAGACATTCTACGAATCCAAAATCATGTTTGTTTGTTTGTTTCTCTCTCTTGTTCTCCGGCGGGGGTGCGGGGCCACAAAGGTCAATTATTATTGACTTAAACTTCTTCGCTAGAAGCAATAATGTTGAACAGTCGATAGTTAAAGAATATAGGAGGTAATAAAAATGATATCTTACCTCCATAAGTAGAGACTCTAACCGATCTATCTGGAACAACCCATCCTATTAAGAAAAATGTGTCAGAACTATGCTTTGACAAAGCAGATATGAATACCTACTATAAATTGATAATATTGATAAAGGCAAAATCTTGCTTAACCTAAAGAATAAAGAACTCTGTGTATATACCTCATAAAGAAGAGCTTGCAAAGAAGCCTTCAGCTTGGGCGAGCTGTCAGTTAGCACTTTTCTGGCAATCCATGGGTATGTACTACCTAGAACTTTGTAATTTGGGTTGATGCTGATCGCGATGCCCTCCAAAACAGCAAGGCTGGAACATGCCACAAGAAATTAATTTCCTGAGCATATCATATCAACAACTATGGCAAGACAAAAAAGGACGCCTTAAGTTCTCAACGAAGTCATATAGAACTTGAAGGCCTAATAGACTCATCCGTTTTGCGAAACAAGTAAACATGGGCAGGCATATGGATGCAATATACAAGAACATGATACCTCCGAATAACAAGAGAAAAATATGAAGGTATTTGAAATTTGAACTTGTACCTGCAGAAAAAGAAACACCATATATCAAACACGGATAGCCTAGAAGGAACAAGTATTAAAAATCTTGCATCATACCATTTGCATAATTTTAAAAAACTTCTGCTGCTACTGTTTTCAGCCATCAATAGTGAATGGAAGACATGAGATTATAAAGGTTGCTGAATCATTTTCAATTGAGCATGTATTCAGTAATAAAGTATAGGTTGTTAGACTCATTACTAATTGTGCAAATACAATAGACATTTGATTCTTCTGATCTTCAGTCATTCAGATGATGGTACCTAATCAAGTCCTACAGAGAGAATATGCACAATCCACGGTACCTCATCAAGTTCTAGAACGTTGAAACGGCATGATTTCCGTGCGCCAATGAACCATTGAGTTACAATTTTTAGAGATCTTCTTGTATTGTTGTTAAGGATTAGACTGTCAATTAAGACAATTTCCCTTCCAAAAAGGAGAAATCATATAGTCAGGAAGACAACTAATAGAGTAATTTTGACTATCTTAATGATTGCATAATTTCCTTCAGATTTGATGATATGAGATTTAAGGGGCTTCAATGCTCTAGATCCTTCTCATCATAGGAATGTGCAAAGAGAACCATACAAAACTTCAGTTGCCAATAACTTCTTATATGCCTCATATCACCAGTCCCAGTTTTACAATCACTTTGGCTGTTTCGTTAATTACAGTACAAAAATGATATGCCATGCTCTTCTTTTGTTCCTCGGTTATTTTTCTTTTTCTTCCCTAGTCTCAGAGGAAACCTCTTCAGAGTGTTGCTCTTTATCCTGTCTTCATCTGTGTGATGTAGGATATTCACCATAGCTTCAGGAAATCCAATCAATAAAGCATGTATCCTCCTCATTCAAATTTTGAGATTAGTTATCCACATAAGTTCCAAAATATTGTCCTAAACTGCAAAAGAGTTCAATGTTACCCAAAGGCGAGAGATATATAAGAGTTCGTCAAAGCACCTTACATGGTGGTTCCCAGATTTCCTAAAAGATCTCCAAAACTTATATTGCGCACCCCCTTGGCAACAGCATCTTGGAAGACACCTACACAGAAAATCCTATATCAGCCAGAGACAAGAAAGTATATTCCCTCTCAGTACAGAATTCAAAGACCAGAAATCCATAAGAACAACTCTAAATCTTGCTTCATGTAAGCATACAAAACAAAAACCTGTCAATGCCTTTGTAACAGCATCCTTGTCTGCCGTTGGTGGAAGAAGCCTGTGGAATCCATCAAGTAACCAAGTCTTACAAATGCCATCATCCATTAAAGTAGTCTCTTACACAATTGAAAGAGAGGATAGTGAATACCCAAGAGTGACAAAATCCTTGGCTAAGGCATCAAAATCTCGATTTACAAGATGGAGGCAAGCTTCAATAAAACCATCACGAAGTTCTTGTTTAAACTCACCCATCATACCAAAATCTGGCAGTAGAAACACTAAAGTTAGTAGTGTGCGTCATAGAACATGCACATACGATAGTCCTTAATCATATATAAGCCCAATGATACAATAGAACTGCTAATTGAAGCAACTAAATTTGAAATTGTAAGAACTGCCCCATTATATGCCAATTCATGTCAACGAGTATTTGAAATAGTACCTAAATAAGCTAGTTTCCCATCACATGTTCGAAGAAGGTTTCCAGGGTGTGGATCGGCGTGGTAGAACCCAAACTCGAGAAGTTGATTAAATGAGCAGTAAACTCCTATCTGTGCAGGACCAGGAAAATACTTTCATTGGGTTCCTATGTAGCATAATGTAGGTTATATGCCAAAATTTTTTGCCTATGAAATTACTGCAATCTTCTTCCACAAATATACCTCCACCAAATAGAGATCCTTCACTTCAGATAACTTCATCCCCTACAAACCATGAAATTGGAAAATATATGAGCAGAAACCTTAAAGTTGTATAAACAAAGGGACGCCCAAAGCATCTTCAAACCAAAGAATTTTCTAACACTACGTTTCCTTCTGTCACTGTCAATCATAGCATGCCAGATAAACCAACTTTGTGGTTTTTCCTTGTGTACAAGAGGGATTGGTTCCAAGGATCAAACAACAATGCATCACATAAAGCAGTACATGGAACTGGTCATTAGCATTTGTGTTTTCTGGACGGTTAAGTATTTTGGTCATTTATACTATTTTTACGAAGAAAGAGATCATACATGACGGCAAGAGCATGCCCTTCCATCACAAAGAAAGAAACTCAAGCAAAGAAAGAAGCAGATGTAAGTGGCCAAAGAGGGACTAAAGACAGGGAGGGATTGAACACTTGTTACACAGAGAGAGACTGAGGGAATCAGCTTTCATATTTTTAAGTTTAGAGAGCTCTCTCTAGTTTCATGCTCGATATTTTTCCAGGAGTTTGATCAATTTTAATTCCTACTTAAACAAAACGGAGGATAAATAGACATTAAATAACAAGTACCTCAATCCATTCCATAGTTAGGACCCTACAAGTTGTTTGCTCCACATACATTTCCGGAACCACCACATCTTGTAGACCGCCATACAGCTGTCTGCTTGTACACGCATTTGACCACAGTCAGAGCATCTATTCATACTTAATGCCAATCTATAAAGTACTTTGACATTTCATACAACTAGAACAATGCTTGAGAAGTAGATTAATTGCCTCAACAAAAAGAGGATGCAATGAATTTCTGGTCCATGGGAAAGAATCTGAAGAACGATATTTGAAATGGTAATTAACTCAATCTCATATCAGTGTCACATATCTGATCAACCATCACCAGTTAAAGCAGTAGACCAGCTTAACTGATTGACACACAGAATCAACGTTGGGAAAGTTCTAGTGCAGAGAAACATGTCTAGAGGAAATAGTCCTCAGGGACAAGGTAAATACATTCTGTAACAAATCTCCAAGTCAGTACTTCAATTTCATGAGTACACAAGCAATTTCAGAATATATGCAATCTTTCAGAATTGTGCTAGATGTACACTTACAATGATAGAGTTGAAAGCTGAAAAACAAGGGGACAAAAAAAAACAGAGGATTTAATATCTGGAAGTTATTGATCGACTCGAAGAGATGGAAATTGAAGAGGAAGACAAGAAAGTGAAAACGAATGACAGGTCAAGCAGAGAGTCATGCAAGTGACTATATTAATATAACCCAATTCCTAAGTGTGATGCTTTGCCAACTATTCTACCCCTTGGTTTAGTCAGCACGCTTGTTGCATGCTTGTGAAATGGGGGACACCCATTAGGATATGTGGGATCGTAGCCATCGAAATAGGTGTTAACATACAATGATACTGAACTTGGGTCAGTGAGTAAGCTAGAGAATAGAGTTTACACAATTTGACATTTTCGCCGTGACACACGTTCAAAGAAAATTCAATATGATCTCGATAGCTCTTACCTAAATTTGAGTCCATTCTTTGCTTCTTTCTTGTAGTCCATCTCCTGCATTCAATTGGATGACCTGTATTCAATATAGAGCACTAAGAAAATTTCTTTTTCAATGGGGAGATAAAGAAGATTTTTAGCTACCATAGAACCAAGGGTACACCATTTGAATCTTCTAGTGACATGCACTTTCTTAGTTTTTCTAGTCAGCATGGGAACAAATTTTCACAAAGATGATGAACAGACAGAGAAATTTCAAGATCAACATCAGTCAACATACTGGAAGAGGGGTCGAGTCCTTAAGTTGGGGTTACAAGATTGCCTGATTGAGGTCCATGTCAGCGCACTGTGTTGTGCAAAACATGCCAGAGGATCAAACAACCATGTATTTTTCTGTACGCTTGTCATATGGAGCAACATTTTAGAAAAACCAGTGCAGTTGACATCAAAGTGTTTTGAAGGAATAGCAAAGCACAACAAAACCAAACTAAGTCTTGTGTCCCAGTGAATAAGTCTAACAAGAAATCAGTATGATTGCTAAACTTATAGATTAGCGGAACATGTGTGATATAAGGTCAAATCATCTGCCAACTGGGAGACACGAAAAGAACAGTTAGAAGGCGAAAAATAGGGTGTAGAAAAAGGCAAACGGCGATAGTGGAATTTGAGATAGTGGAGTTTATTCCAGACTGAGCTATTCGGATGAATAAATTTATGCAGTCAAAACTCAAGTGAGCTGGATTTAAGATTCTGTTTCGTAACAGTATCGTTAGAGAATACTCGCATGTTAAAAGAAAATCCAGTTAAAGAAAAGTTACAATGGTATACATAATGGGACATAGTTGCGAACATCAAGATTTAATCAAAGATGTGAAGATCCATACATACCCGAAATAAACTTGATGCCCATTCATCTACGAGTGCCTGCAAATTCAAAGACATATTACAGTTATTACTTCATAACTACAGCTAACTTAAAAACAAGAGAAATTTCAAGAACTATATCCTCATAACTCACGGGGCCAAAGTGGCCCATTACCCGTCAGACATCATGCCTAACCATCAAGGTTTTTTTGGGTATATATTTCTAATTCTATGGCTTTAAGTGAAAGGAGGCTCTTAAAAGTCAAAACCCCTGCCCAGGTCCGTCATCGGAGGTCACATTCCCATTCCTTTCACTTTCAGCCCAACAAAGTAGTGGAGATATTCTAACTGCAGCATATATTTAAAACCAATATTGTAACTAAAGCTACAGACTGCAATTTCACAACTGTAACGTACTGCTTCAATACCTGGAGATCAGTGTTGAATTTGCCTGCTCTCCTAATTAGTCCCGCAAGAAAACGCAAGATCAATATGTCTAAAGAAATAGCTGCTTGAACTCCAGGTCTCTGCACTTTGACAGCAACAACCTGTCCACTAGTGCGCAGCCTAGCTTGATAAACCTTTAAAGAATATCATAGAAGAACTGTATGATGTCTCATGTCAAACTAATGCTAAAATGTCAACTCCAAATTGATTGTCTTAGCAATTACAAACCTGCCCGAGAGATGCTGCCGCCACAGGCTCTGGTGAAACCTCAGAAAATATTTCATCTATTGGTAACCCTAGTTCTCGTTCAATCATATTAAAAGCAACTTGAGTTGAAAATGGTGCTATTCGATCTTGCAACAGTGAAAGCTCATCAAGGTATGAAGGAGGTATCAAATCCTACAACCAAGATATTCACAAAAACATTCTTATGGTGATATCACAGAGTAAAGTAAGTGGGACTAATAAAAAAGAACCCCTTTAGGCGTGTATAAGTGTTTACACATTCTGACCAGAGATAGTTTGGAAGCATGGATGAGGACAGGTTACGGAATAGAAACTGCTTATCTCTATGGTCTCAAGAACCCGTCATGAAGTCACAGAAATCAAGATCCCATTATGAAGTCATCTTCTGTGAGTTCCATGAAAAGTTGTCTAGCTTCACCTAACTAAATTTTTCACGAATTGCACCTTTGCCTGGGTGCCCATGGGCTTTGGGGGAACACAGGTGAGTAGAAATGCGTGTATAGTTTGCAACATTTGGGTATTGTTGTCGGGTTTGGTACTTGTTGGGTCTCACATTTCGTAATCTCTATTCTCATGTTGAGTCTCTCACTGACGGATGTAGATTGGTTTTGGCCGAATTACGTAAACAACTGTCTTTGTGCATGTGTGCATATCATTTTAATGTCTTGTGCTTCTGTTCGCACGAGAATAACTAATTTTTTTTAACTTCTTCTCCAAATACCTGTATCATATAACAATCAAACATGTTGGTTGTTTCACAAACAGGAAATAGAACTAAAAATGGTTATGCAGAAGACATCAACTTACAGCTCTAGATGAGATGGCCTGAGCAATTTTGATGTATGCCTACATACAGAAACAAAAAAATTGAATGATGATTAATAGCAGTAGAGGCAATCAAACATATTTGAGGGAGTGACAATATGTTTTTGTACAAACAAATACTGCAAAGAAATGTGTAAAACGTAAGGCCATAGTGGTATTCTTTTATTGTAGTCTCGATGTACAAGTACATTCTATCAACAACTTCTATGCTGCAACTATTGTTGCTCGTGTGCTATTCCACAGTAAAACTCTGGTGCTTCCTATTACCAAGGCTGTAATCAAATTTTCAGCAATAATGTTCCTGTTTCCTGATATGACTCCCATAGTTCCAGAACTCTGGGAAAGTCCAAAAGAATGCCAATAGACTGAGAGAAAAATTGGTGTTTGATATCACTAAATGTACAATGTTACTACACATACAGCGAGTATAACATCAGCTTTGAACTTTCCTTCACTCATTGTGAAATCCTATGTTTAATGTGTCCTATATATGGTTCACCACTTGAAGTTACTACAAATTTAAAGAAGAAACATCATTCTTCTCGGATACAACCTGTACATCAGTTCTTTTTCAGTAAAAGGAAAATTGTCCAAGTGCTTTTCACCAATAAACCAATTCTGCAGTGAGAGAAGTAACCTGGCCCAACTCCACCCGAAACATATCCGGACAGAATACAATAAGAGCTAAAGTGGCCGAAAAAGATCCTAAAAATCAAGTGAGTGGTTCTAGCATTGTTGTTGAACATTTTGTAATTTCACTTTTACAGTAAGAACTTACCCCAGAAACCCAGTCTCGGTTCCCCAAAAAACACCGTGGGACCAACTGTAACTCTTTCTCTATTCTCTGACCATCTCTCTTCTCTCTAACCAACTGCAACACACACACACTCTCTCTCTCTCTCTCTCTCTGACCATATTAAAAAAATCAAAATTAAAAAAAAAAATCAAAATTACTTTTAAGCCTAGTTCAGGTACAATTGGTCAGAGAGGTTATGGGGGAGGAAACTGGGACTGAGTTTTAGGGGAGGAAACCGAACAAAGCTGAACAGTTCCAAGACTAACATGAGTAGTGTCTTAAATAGTTATTCTGTTTCTCAACGATTTTGTCCAATCCTTCTTTTCCGCTCAAAGAATGGAAGGAGAATGATCCTCTTCAGCACGGTCGATCCATCTCATTCCTGTTTACTCCCCTTCATATTGTAAGTTGTTCCTACCGTACATCTCTTTCTTCCTCACTTTCCGGCCTTTCTTCTGTTAATTAAACTTGTCTCAGATTTTTTTTAGAAAGAATGGATAACACCATTCAGCCTACAAGATTTTTCCGAGAATTCATCTTATGAACACTATCCCCTGGAGAGCTAAATTTCAAATTTACACCATATTCCAAAATGTGTACGAGACCATTATCTGCCCAAAAGAATTCGAAAAGAACAAGGGGGGACTCTGGGGGAGTATCTAATTTGACGGCAAAGTAGCTACCACATAGGGAGTAATAAAAACATCTCAAACAATCACCACATACCGGACCAAGTTGTGATAAAATTTCCCGCAACTCCGCTGCTCTAACCTGATTCAATCAAAACAGAATGAATTTCTAATTAATGCAGTAGATATATTGAATACATTGATTCGCGAGTAGCTTGAGGCTCGGCTCAGCACCTTACTAACGAGACGAGCTCAAATTTTAAGCTCATTTAGTAAACGAGCTGAGCTCAGTTAGTTGACTCAAGCTAGTTTACAAAATATCGGCTCGTTTATAGAGGCTCATTTAGTAAACAAACCGAACTAGAACTCTAGCTCCATGTTTTAGGCTCGACAGGGACAAGACTAGTTTTGAACGAGTTCGAACTCAAAGCTCAGCTTAGCTCATTAGGAAACGAGTCGAGGTTGACTGTTGAACAAGGGGGAGTATCTAAATTGTAACTCGGCTCTTTGATAAAAGCGCAATTCGTTTGCAGAGGCTGGTTTAGGAAACGAATCGAGCTCAAACACCTCAATACTAAACGAGCACAAGCTAGACTAGTTTAGAACAAGCGGAGCTTGAACACTTCTCGGCTCGGCTCGTTTAAAGCCCGTTGGATATGTAGTACAAATCGAACAGTAATTTCGAAACAGAACAACAAATTGACCTCGAACATTCGATCCGATAGGTCGGCGACGGTATCGAGGTACCTCTGCGCGAACCACTTGCCTAGGGTCGCGCCGACTTGGACCACGCGGCGGAGAACGACCAGAGGCTTCTTCCGATAAATCGCGAAGATCCTGGAGATGTCGTAGTCGGTCAGCGAGTCCGCCTCGGACGTGCTGAGGCCGAAGAGGTAGCCCGAGTACTCCGTGAACGTGTCCACCTCGCGGCGGCCGGAAGCCCGCGCCGGCGGAAGGATTCTGCTCCGCCGGATGCCGCGGCGGCGGGAATTCGAATAATTGGCGGGAAACGGCGGGGGGCTCCGCGGTGGAGGGAAGAGCATCGAAGCTAGTCGTGAATCGAGCGTATTCATGTTCGGTTATATACAGTGATGGAATGTGTCTTAGACGTATTGTGGGTGTGTGTAGAGGGGTAGTCCGGGATTGTGAAGAAAGGAGAGGCTGCGGAGGAGTTGATTCCGGTGGTGATGATTTGGTGGTTAGAGAGATGCGAAGAATTGTGGAGTAGTATCATGTGGGACCTTCGATTTGGTTTATCCGTTTTTGGGTTTGTTTATTGTAGCTGTTGTAATGCCAAGTGGCTCTGGGAGGAGTAGGGAGTCCAGGAGAAATCTTTAGTGTCGGTACCCATCCCACGTGATGCCCGCTCAGTATATTCGGACAATTCAATATACTTTTAAACAGTTCGAATTAAAAATCTTTCTCTGCAACACTTTCACTCTCCTTTTTTTCGCTCCAAATCTGAGCTATCTAAAAGTGCAATGAACGGCTAGAATGTGCTGAGCGGACATCATGTGACAGCACTCACCACTGAAATTTTTTCCAAAGTCTAGGGACTTTGGGACGTTGATTGGGCGGGGGAAATTCACCTAGTGCTGAGCTATCTGAAAGTGTATGCTTTTGGTCTCCAAAATTTGTACATGTGGAGTTGTTAATAGGAAAATAAATGGTGAATACGTGATAATTTCTTTTTGAACGCATATAATCGAGGTGCACAAGTTTTCCTGAGTAACAAGCGTCTTAATACACATTTGAAATTATTAAAATTCATAAAAGCGATAATTGAAAGCGCAAGGACAATACTAGTATGAGATAGAGACCAGGATTATTTGACTAAGCTTAGACTCAGCCACGTGCTACTCCTCAGACTAAGGAGTAGGGTCTTTACATTTGCTTTTAATGCTTTGTTTAGAACTTGTAGAAAAGAAGAGAAATGAAAGAAAAATGAAGAAATTAATTTTCTCTTGTTTGGTTGAGAGAGAAACATGAGAGAAAATAAAAATTTTAGGCATTGTGAATAGTAACATTTTCTTCTCAATTTTCTTTTATTTTCCTCCCATTTTCCTTAAGTTCCAAACAGAGCATTAAGTTTCACACCAATATATGTGGCGTGATGAGGGGTATGAGGCACACAGTAGCAATGTCCTCAAGGCACAGAATTCTTTCCCCAAATTTTCAGTTGAATTTTGGGGGATGGTTCATATCACTTTACTATCCATTACTTATTGTTTAAAATTTGAGAAATGATAACGCCAAAATCCAATTTGTTGGTGCCAAAACCCATTTTATTGTTGCCAAAACCCATTTTGAAATGTACCATTGAATGACTTTTTGTCCTCCCAAATCCTAATCCATTCAATGCTAGCACTCCATGAATTTCTGTTTCTGTCGTTGCTTCGTCTATTCTTCCTCCATCGATCCCCAATTCAAATATCTGTTCATTTATTTACTTGCAGCTGAACTCCACAATCCCCAATTCTATTCTCCTCATTTAGGTACAAGCAAATCAATTCAAATTGCAAGTAACTAATCAAAAAAAATTCAAATCGCAAGCTCCTATCTTTATTTGCAAAACCCAGTTTTATGATCTTTCACCAATGGAGAATAACGTGTTCTCTCACATATTCCGGGTTCTTCAAATTAATAACAACAAAGGAACTCGAGGTCCAAAAACAGCTTCGATTAGATAATTAAATCCTACGATTTGGGATTTTAACCTTTGACAAAGCCGTTTTTTAACGGGACTAATATTCGAATTAAAGTAGATCATCAACATTCGGATTATGGTTATTCAGTGCTCAAGCTCAAGAAGGGGTTCAATGGCGGAGGCCATTGAGGATTTTTTTGAAGTAGGCCAACATCTGGATCTACAAGGATATTCCTGAATATTGACAAGATATTGAGAAGTGAAGAACGATCTATGCCTGTATTGACGACTCGATCAGGATTTCTCGATCTCAAGCTTGAGAAGGGCTTTAATGGTGTAGCACGAGTAGGGAATGGGGTGACACCGTGACAGAGCAGCAACAGCAAGCTAGCAAAAGAGGAAGAAGAGCAAAAAACTAAAGACGAAGAAGAAGAAGAAATGCTAGAAAAGAAGAGGTGTTGGCTTTGAATGAGGGGTTAAGACATACAAGGACAAATAGGTCATTTAGTGATAAATTTAGTGTGAGTTTTGGCACCAACAAATATGGTTTTGACAGTAACAAATATGGTTTGGATGATGCTATAGTGTTCCCGGTCATTTTGAGGACACCGTAATTTTTGGCATAATTTTACCATTATGAGTATAATTAACTAAAATCATTACAAGCATAACAGAACCCAAACAAGACATAACTAAGGAATATCCAAAAAACCAACCAAAGCATAACCAAACCCAACTAAGGCATAACAAACAAGTTATGCCTTGCTGTGGTTTTGGTTATGCTTTGTTGTGATTTTGTTATGCTTGTAATGGATTTTAGTTATACTCATAATGGTTTTGTTATGTCAAAAGTTACGGTGTCCCCAAAATGACCGGGGACACCAAAGTCATTCCCATATGGTTGGATGATGCTATGGTATCCCCGATCATTTTGGGGACACCGTAATTTTTGGCATAATTTTACCATTATGAGTATAACTAGGCATTATCACCTCCCTAAAATATTTACCATCCATTACTTATTATTTGTAACAAAACAAAAAGGGAATGATTTCGGTGTTTCCGGTCATTTTGGAGACACCGCAACTTTTAGCATAACAAAATCATTATGAGCATAACCAAAATCCATTATAAGCATAACAGAATCATAGCAAAGCATAACCAAAACCATAGCAAGGCATAACTTGTTTGTTATGCTTTAGTTGGGTTTGGTTACGCCTTGGTTGGTTTTTTGGATATTTCTTGGTTATGTATTGTTTAGGTTCTGTTATGCTTGTAATGGATTTAGTTATACTCATAATGGTAAAGTTATGCCAAAAATTTCGGTGTCCCCAAAATGACCGGAGACATCATAGCGTCATCCGAAGAAAAATAGTACTTCAATACATTACAAACAGTTGCACTACTATTCAACACAACGCCTTAGGTAGTCTCGGTGAACAAACTACTCTCGATTAGAAATTTCTTGATCCGGGCCGGATAACCTTAAAGCCCCGTTCCAGAATGACAAATAAGTACTTATTTTTTAACAAGGCAATTTCAAGCTCAAAAATCACGTGCTTACGCAAATAATTTTTTGATCACTATTGATCTTGTTTGATAGATCTCATTGAGATCTTTAATACTGTGCAAAAAAAAATTGAAAAATTATTTTTTATTTATATTATTTTTAAATTTAAAAATATGAAATAAGTACTTATTTTTTAAGAAGGTGTTCTGGAACGGGACAATTTATTGATTAGATAGGGGTCTCTTTGATGGGATGTAATGTGATACTTAGGTGCCGTTCCAAATCTACAGTAAAAAGAACTTTTACAAAAAGAAGGTTTTTCAAGTTCAAATATAATGAAAATGAAAAATATATTTAAAATTTTTTTTGCACTGTTTAAAAAATTTCGATGAGATCTATCAAACAAGATCCATATTGGTAGGAAAAATATTTACGTAAACACATGATTTTTGAGTTTGAAAAACCTTCCTTTTCTAAAACTTCCTTTTACTGTTGAGTTGGAACACCCCCTTATGCTCGCACTCCTGTTGCACAAGCCCTATTTCGTTTATTTTTATAATGTTCCAAAGTAAAAAAAAAAAAAAAAAACCACAACGCCATAGTACCTAACAATACAACGTACCCTTGCTTGCTTGTTCACAGTTCTATGTACAAAAGAGCCAAACACTTTTAAGCGACATCTACGTTTCTAGTACTAGTATTCTTCCGATTCTCCTCCGTCGATCTCCTTCCTCGGCAACACCACCGACAACAACCTGTTCTCGAGCCTGCACCTAATCTCATCCAGTTTGGAATTCTCCAGCAGCCGAAACCGCCTCAAGAAGCTTCAGCTCTGCCGCTCGGCACGGTGCCACTTGTCGTCGGCTTTCTTCTCCTCCCTGCCGTCCTCCTTATGCCGCTCGCCTCTTATCTGGAGTACATTGCCGTCCTCCAGTTGCACCTTAACGTCCCCTTTCCTCACCCCTGTCAAAATTCGACCACCGGCTTATCTTTGTCAATTAATGCTTCGTTCTAGAAACCAAAAAAAATACTTATTTTTCAAAAAAGTATATATATATATATTTTTTGCAATTTTCAAACTCTAAAACAATGAACTTACTGATATCTAAATATATACAAATTTTTTAAACAATGCAAAATGAAAATTGAAAAATTATTTTGAATTGGGGCCTAACTCTACTTCTCTAACGTGCGAAATATTTCCAAATCTTTTGTAGTGGACCAACTGTTATAAATCCCGTTACTTATTTCAAATATTAAACTCCACCATTTGTTGCTTGCTTGTGGGCAGTCTAGAGACTCTAGACCTCTTGGTGCGTACCTTTGCTTACACGAGCATGGATAATGCTAACATGCACCAAAAGCAAATTGAGAGAAACTTATTCACGGAGGTTTCGTGAACAATATGGAGCAAGTTGTTCACGAAGAGGCTCAATCGCAGCTGTTCATTCGCACAATCAATGGTGGAGATTCGTTTTTAGTTTTGACCGGTCACAATTAATTACTACCGGTCACAATTAGTTTTCAATCCGAACCATCCAAAAACATTTAGGACGCGCGCAATTGGGTTCCGTAACATATTCTTTACGGAAAGCTCCGTAAAAAAGCAAATATACGATGGATATTTGATTTTATCCTAGCTAGCATCTCTTACTTCGAAAAATGCAGGTATGATCAGTTAATTGCTCCACAACATGATAAATAAAGCACATTTTATCAATACAGTGATGACACATCACATGATACTCAAAATATAGTACTCAAATATGATCACCAAAGCGTTAAGTGATTTCTGAATCCAAATACTAGTTAAATATTACAAATATGTGATTGAGCTAAAGATATTTTTCAAGAAGTGCTAATGCATGTTCAGTTACTTATTTTCCAAACAAAAGTGCTATGGATAAACAAGGCCGCAAGAATGTCAAATACAAACAAACATTATATAAAAACACGTCTACCGGAGAAATTTTTCGGTGCCGGATGGATATATTCTACGTTGTATCAGCTCAGCGTACATCTGGGCCATTCAATACGCTTTTGAACAGCTTGGATTGAAACTCTCTCTCTCTTCTCACCCCGACTCTCTTCTTTCTGTCTCTCCAAATTCAAACTGTCCAAAAACGCAATGGACGGCTCGGTTGCGCTGAGCCCGCAGCGGGCGGGGACAAACAAGGGAGATCAGCATGGAAGAAGTGAGCTTTGTCGGTTTCGCGCCAGTCAACTCGAGCTTTATTAGAGTCGTCGTCATAAGCTTCCCAATACAAATCAGTGAGGCCGATTTCAAAAGGATCCCAAATATCAGCGAAGAAAAGTGACCCAAACCACGGCACCTCCTCCCCTCTCCTCGCCCCTACCATTGCCATTAATTTCTTCCTAGTTATAGCCTTCTCAACACTGTGAGCTAGTCGATCGTTTCTCAACACTGTTCCCCATTTTCGGCTAATATATCAAGTCCGTCCCGATCACGATCACAGTTGTTGTGGTTAATGCGCTAGCTGGTCGTGGTCACAGGTTGCCACGTTTGACGGTTTAAGAAACGTGAACGAAAACTTGTACAAGGCGGGTGAAATCATTCCACTGTCATTTGGTGGTAGGACACGGGGAAGACTTTCGGTGCCGGCCCCATGCATGTACCGTCGAGTATTTCATAACGCATGTGCGTGGTGTTTGTGTTGTCAAAATTGCGCCACACGGGTTTTTGCGGAGGACTCCCTCGGGTATTTATAAAAGTAGGGAGCACTTCGCAAAAAAGTAAGTATTTGGATCGAAATTTACAGTAGTTTAATTATCTCGTTGAGGACAATTGTAAAATTAATGAAAAAAAATACTTACATTAGATAGAAATAAGTCAGAACAATAAAATATTTTAATTTATTTATATCTATTCCAATTTTTCCTACTGATGACGAATTTGAAAATTCAAAATATTCTGACAAAAAAGTTAGTACTAACTAAATAAACTAATTAAAGGGATAATTTAAAATAATTCACGATAGACATAGGACCTACTAACGACCAACGTCTCGCTCAGCTCGGGATGCCCCTACTCGAACTGTACATGAGCAAGCAAGGAAAGTCATGATCACAGTGATCGAAAAACCGCCGTAAAAGGACCATAGGCATATGACCCTCTTGTAATTAACTATCTTTTTTTTTTAATTGATTTTGGCACTTCCCTTTGAAAGTGTGATTATTGGAGAGTGCCAAAATTACCCCCCTTTTTTTTATCTTCACGAGAATAAATATCCTGTAATTAACCACCTTTCTTAGTCTTCACGAGGATAAGTATTGACTCTTCTCCATCTCCAACATTTTCAAAAACACTTTTCCACTCTCATTCATGCACACACATGATGTAGGTTTTATTCTTCTTAACTTTTTTGTCTATTACGTATTGTGTATTTTGTTCTTCTTTTTTAAAATTTGTTTGATTTGTGTCATATAATTTGAATTAATTATCTATCTCGACAAAATAGAATTTATTAAAGACGAAAAAAATACCTAACAATTAAGTTTTTTTTGTCTAAAATTATCTTACATGAACTTTTTTTTTAACATTGATCTGTATTTTTGTATTTTTATGATTTATCTCCGCTAGACGAATGTCTAACTTCAAAAATTATGTCGAAAACTCAAAAAAAAAAATGGAAAAAAAATTACTGTAGTAAGGAAGGATGGAGTGGCTATAAAAAAGAAATAGGAGGAATGGAGCCGTAGTATAGATACGATTGAGCGGATGCAACCAACGCCATTTCAACACCTCTTCCCCTTCACTGCATCCATCCATCTCTCTCTCTCTCTCTCTCTCTCTCTCTCTCTCTCTCTACTACAGATCACCACCCCTCCCTCCACCGGACGACCCACACCACCCCCATGGCCGAAACCCCAATCCGGTTCGGCATCCTCGGCTGCGCCGACATAGCCCGAAAACTATCACGAGCCATAACCCTCGCCCCCAACGCCGCCCTCCACGCCGTCGGCAGCCGCTCCCTCTACAAGGCCGCCAAATTCGCCGCCGCCAACGGCTTCCCCCCCTCTGCCAGGATCTACGGCAGCTACGATGCTGTCCTCGACGACCCCGACGTGGACGCCGTCTACGTCCCGCTCCCCACCAGCCTCCGCGTCACGTGGGCGGTCTTGGCGGCGGAGAAGAAGAAGCACGTCCTCTTGGAGAAGCCCGTGGCGGTCAACGTGTCGGAGTTTGATCGGATTGCGGAGGCGTGTGAATCCAATGGGGTGCAGCTCATGGACGCTACCATGTGGATGCATCATCCCAGGACTGTTAAGATGAACGAGTTTCTGTCCGATTCGAAGCTGTTTGGCCAACTCAAATCGGTATGTATGTCCAATTGCTCGGTACTGTTGAATTTTTCACTGATTATTTTATTTTATTAAGGAGAAATATTGTGACTGTTTTGAGGACGAGGAAATTGATCTTTGTACTTTATTTTTTATTGATAGCGTTCCATTTTTAACGTGAAGTTATTAGTAACTTCATAAATAAAATGGAGCGTCATCAGTAAAAAGTAGAACGCGGATATCAATTTCCTTTGAGAATTTGGGTCATCTTATTTGACTGAACCAGAAAGGGGATTACTCAAACAAGAGGCGGAGTCAAGATTTTCGATAAGTAGGGTCGAAAATTTAAACTACGTATGATTCACTTTTTCTAGTTGTTATTTGAACGGAACAATCAAATTAACAAGTTAATAAAAAGTAGATATATATTAATAACAAGAACAATGAAACGCTATTCACGTTTTGGAGATTTTTGTGGGTGGAAATTCTATTTTGACTCATCTGTACAAAACTCTTATATATAGGTTGGAGCAAAAATGAATTTTAAAAGGAGGTCAGATGAGGAAAAATTGGATAAAAATTATACCAATCTCTAAAAAAAATTGGGAGGTAGCGGGGTCGACTGCCCCCCTTGACTTTTAATGCCTCCGCCCATGTATACTCAAAGTTTATATGAGCGGGCCCGAACAACCTCGCCTGAGTCGACAAAAAAAGAGAGAAAATTATAATGGTCAGGATCGAAACAAACTTTCAGAATTTTGATACTCCTTGATTACTCTTCAAACAAATAGAATTTCTTGTTTTATGTATCTGGTTGATTTGACTTTTTAGTGAATGGTTTAAAATCATTTCTAAAATGAATGATTCCGAGTCTCCGACTGTCCAGGGTGGTAGCAGTCGCATTCTCCTCACGCCGGATCACTTTGATCTGATTGATGAAATCTTAAAATAATGGCATCGCATTATAGATTTTCCCATACGAATAAAAAGACTGCAGTACTTCCTGAGCTTTGTTAAATTTTCCGACATGACACTGGAACACGACATGAAGTTAGCGGATTAGAGTTAGCTATTTCTGACACAGAACACGAATATGACACGATACGATAACACGAAAAGATTAACAGATCGGGTTAGGATTGAGAGAATTCTGACACGAATACGACACGAGAATTTATGAAAGGACACAATAATATGACATGAAGTTAGTGGGTTAAGGTCGGCTATTTCTGACACGAAAGACAAATATGACACGACGCGATAATACAAAAAGCTAAACAGGTCGGATTAGGGTTGAAAGAATTCTGATACAAACACAAGATAATACGACACGACACAATTCCCACCCCTACCCATGGCATGATACTACTTAGACCTGGGTAACAGGTCGTGTCGGGTCGTGTCAGTCAGGTTCGTGTCACAAACTGTTAGAATCCTTCCATATTGGGCATGATTTAATTCTTTGTATCGTAGCCGATTCTTAGGAGTTAGGATAGTTTATAATCTTTGATTCTTATGAAATCAATCCCACCAATCATGGGATTGAATCAATCACCGTATTCACTTTTGTATTGTATATAAGTTGTAGCATACAATGAATATGGTATCTCAGAAATCTTCTTCTAATCTTTTCTCTCATTGGTCTACCATTCTTATCATGATTAAGGAGAAATATTGTGACTGTTTTGAGGATGAGGAAATTGATTTTTGTACTTTATTTTTTATTGATAGCATTCCAATTTTAACGTGAAGTTAGTAACTTCATAAATAAAGTGGAGCGTCATCAATAAAAAGTAGAACGCGAATATCAATTTCCTTTGAGAATCCGGATCATCTTATTTGACTGAACGAGAAAGGGAATTACTCAAATAGGGGAGGAGTCAGGATTTTCGATAAGTAGGGTCGAAAATTTGAACTATGTATGATTCACTTTTTCTAGTTGCTATTTGAACGGAACAATCAAATTAACAAGTTAATAAAAAATAGATATATATTAATAATAAGAATAATGAAACGCTATTCACGTTTTGAAAACTTTTGTGGGTGAAAATTCTAATTTGATTCATTTTTTTCCTAAGTACAAAACTCTTATATATGGATTGGAGCAAAAATAAATTTTAAAAGGGGGTCAAATGAATAAAAATTGGATAAAAATTATACCAATCTTTAAAAAAAATTGGGAGGCGGCGGGGTCAGCTGTCCCCCTTGACTTTTAATGCCTCCGCCCATGTACTCAAAGTTTATATGAGCGGGCTCGGACAACCTCGCTTGAGTCGACAAAAAAAAAAGAGGAAATTATAATGGTCAGGATTGAAACAAACTTTCAGAATTTTGATACTCCTTGATTACTCTTCAAACAAATAGAATTTCTTGTTTTATGTATCTGGTTGATTTGACTTTTTAGTGAATGGTTTAAAATCATTTCTAAAATGAATGATTCCGAGTCTCCGACCTTCCAGGGTGGTAGCAGTCACATTCTCCTCACGCCATATGATGGATCACTTTAATCTGATTGATGAAATCTTAAAATCACGGCATCGCATTATAGATTTCCCCATACGAATAAAAAGACCGCAGCATTTCCTGAGCTTTGTTAAATTTTTCGACATGACACGAGAACACGATACGAAGTTAGCGGATTAGAGTTAGTTATTTCTGACACAAAACACGAATATGACATGATAAGATAACACGAAAAGATTAACAGGTCGGGTAAGGATTAAGAGAATTCTGACACGAATACGACACGAGAATTTATGGAATGACACAATAATACGACACGAAGTTAGTGGGTTAAGGTCGGCTATTTCTGACATGAAATACAAATATGACACGACGCGATAACACAAAAGCTAAACAGGTCGGATTAGGGTTGAAAGAATTCTGATACAAACACAAGATAATATGACACGACACGATTCCCACCCCTACCCATGGCATGATCTTACTTAGACCTGGGTAACAGGTCATGTCGGGTCATGTTAGTCGGGTTCGTGTCATAAACTATTAGAATCCTTCCATATTGGGCATGATTTAATTCTTTGTATCGTAGCTGATTCTTAGGAGTTAGGATAGTTTATAATCTTTGATTCTTAGGAAATCAATCCCACCAATCCCATGATTGAACCAATCACCATATTCACTTTTGTATTGTATATAAGTTGTAGCATACAATGAATATGGTATCTCAGAAATCTTCTTCTGATCTTTTCTCTCATTGGTCTACCATTCTTATCATGGTATCAGAGCGCCGTTCCTGTACTGATCCATGCTTCCGCTTAGCATTTCTAACATGAATTTCTAAGCCTCGTTGTGGTTTAATCATTCAACTTCCATCCATTTTCCCTCTGAAATCATTTTATTTTCCGATGACGCAATCAGAATCATCGAAAGTGTCTGCGAGCAATCCAATTCAGGATGTCGCATCTCCATATTTCTTGCATTTCTCTGATCATCTTGGTGTTGTTCTTGTTTCCACTCCACTCAATGGAGATAATTATCCTACATGGAAACGATATATGAAAATGGCCCGTAATGCAAAGAACAAACTTGGTTTTCTTGATGGGAGTGTCACCCAACCAGCCATAAATCAAGTGGAGATTCAGGTTTGGGGACGATGCAATGATATGGTTCTCTCATGGATCCTTAACTCTATTGATAAATATCTCACCGCCAGTATTATTGATGCCGACACTGCCAGTAGCGTTTGGCTAGACCTTGAGGAACGTTTCTCGCAAGGTAATAATCCTCGCATATTTCAGTTGAAAAGAGATATTACGAACTTTCGTCAAGAACAATGTTTGCTGGCTTTCTTTTATAACACCCTTAAGTTCTATTGGGATGAGTTGGGAACCTATGTAACCCTTCCAAGTTGCAACTGTGGAGCCATATCAAAGTGTACGTGTGAAATTTTCAAAAAGATTCAAGATATGCATGAGACTGAACATGTATATCAGTTACTTATGGGACTAAATGAAACATATACTAATATCCGGAGTCAGATCCTTGTCATGGATCCACTGCCTAATGTTAGCAAAGTCTATGCCATCATAAATCAAGAGGAGAAACAGCGTATTCTTCATCTCCCTTCAATCAACACCTCTGAAAATGTGTCCATGGCAGCCAACAAATCATTCCAGAATGGTGGACATGGATCTAATCGGCCCCATGGAACCAATCAGAGCACCGTTCGTGGGAAAGGCCGACCTAAATGTGACTATTGTGGTGAATTTGGTCACTACAAGGAGAAGTGCTACGAGCTGGTTGGCTATCCAGCAACATGGAACCAATTCGGTTCCAACAAGAAAGCGTCAACATCACGGTATTTAGCACACAATGCAACCAACTCAGTTGTGACACACTATAGTGTTCCTACTCTAAATCCAACCCATGCTCCAATACCTGGTTTGTCTTCTGCTCAATATCACCAGTTGATTGCGTTGCTCTCACCAAAGGAGATACCCACGGCTAACCTTGGTAAAGGCTATTTTCTTTCTTGCAACTCAGTAACCTCTTCTCCTTCTTGGATCTTTGATAGTGGTGCATCAGATCACATGACATCTTCCTTGTCCTTACTCACCACTCATACACCTACCACTGACGCAAAACCCATGAAACTTCCAACAGGTGATACTGCACCAATTGCTCATATTAGATCTGTGAAGTTGTCTCCTAACCTTTCTCTAGAAAATGTTCTTTATGTTTCTAACTTTCATTTCAATCTTTTGTCCATTAGTAAACTAACACAAAATCTGAATTGTGTTGTCACCTTCTTTCCCACCTTTTGTGTATTTTAGGACCTTACCTCGAGGAAGCTGATTGGGAGGGGTGAAGTTCGTGATGGTCTCTACCATTTTGTGCCAATCAGTCCAATCATCCCTACGACTATGCCGCTTCATCGCTCTCCTCATTCTAGTCTTTGGCACATGCGTTTTGGCCATCCTTTCGGTCCTCGGTTAAATAAAATCTGCTCTCCTAATTCTTCTGTGTTTTCTTTTCATTCTCCATGTGACGTTTGTATTCGGGCAAAACAAACTCGCTGTCCTTTTCCATTACGTTCTAATAAAAGTACTGAACCTTTTGCTTTTATTCACTGTGATATTTGGGGAGGTTATTCCACACCATCGCAAACTGGTGCTCATTATTTTCTCACCATAGTTGATGATTATTCTCGTTACATTTGGGTGTATCTTATGCGGTTCAAATATGAAGCAGGCTCTTTTCTTCAAATTTTTTGCGAAATGGTTAAAACACAATTTAATCGTTTTGTAAAAAAAATTCGCTCAGACAATGGACAAGAATTTTTCTCCTACCCAATGACATCTTTTTATCATAACTATGGAATCATTCATCAAAGCACTTGTGTTGACATTCTACAACAAAATGGGGTCGCCAAACGCAAATATAGACACATCCTTGAAGTCGCTCGAGCCTTATGGTTTCAAGCGCACCTCTCTTTGGCTTTTTGGGGTAAGTGCATTTTAATTGCCACTTACTTAATCAATCGGATCCCAACTCCTATTCTTAATGGAAAAATGCCCCATGAAGTGCTTTTTCAAGTTGCGCCAAGTTATGCAAATCTTCGTGTTTTTGGTTGTCTATGTTTTGCCCATATCCCTCATGCATATTGGCAACACAAATTTTCCGCTCGAGCTTCTAAATGCATTTGTGTTGGCTATCATTTTAATCAAAAGGGGTATCGAGTCTATGATCTTACAACGTGTCGTATTTTTATGTCACGTGATGTCACATTCATTGAAGATTCCTTTCCTTTTTCATCTCATTTTAGCTAACTTTGACATTGTTACACCAAATCCTGTTCTTGAAGAAAGTGTATCCCCCATTGTTGTTCCGACTCCAGAAGCCATTGAACATATCAGTTCTAGCGAACCTTCACACCATGCATGCACTCAACGACCACGTCGCACCATCAATCCACCCAATTATCTTCGTGACTATGTGTGTCCCACCTTATCTTTAGTTTCATCACCTACTTCCACCCCTTGTCTACAGCCCTCGGCATGTAAGCCTTATCCTCTTTCTCAGTATCTTTCTGTCCATAAATTTTCTGCCAATCATATTGCTTTCTTATCCATTATTGCTAACCATGAAGAGCCCACATCTTTTACCCAAGCTGTTAAGTCTCCTTTTTGGCGTGAAGAAATGACAACTGAAATTGATGCATTGGAAAAAAATCATACTTGAACTCTTGAAGACTCACCTGTTGGAAAAAAAAATTGTTGGCTGTAAATGGGTCTACAAAATCAAACATCGGGCTGATGGTACGGTGGAGAGATACAAAGCTAGATTGGTTGCTAAGGGATATACTCAAACAGAGGGTTTGGATTATCATGAAACATTTGCTCCTGTTGCAAAATTGGTCACTGTCCGTTGTCTCCTTGCAGTTGCATCTGTTCGCAATTGGTTCCTTCATCAGTTAGACGTTCATAATGCATTCATTCATGGTGATCTACATGAAGAGGTATATATGGCACTCCCACAAGGTATTTCAAGACAGGGGGAGCATCGTGTTTGTCGTCTTCGTAAGTCTCTTTATGGCCTCAAACAAGCTTCTCGCAATTGGTTTGCTAAATTTTCTTCAGCACTTCAAAAAGCCGGATACATTCAGTCTGCCGCGGATCATTCTCTTTTCACCATGTCAAATAATACGTCATTCACAGCCATCCTTGTTTATGTGGATGATTTATTGTGACCGATAATGATCCTCAAACCATCTCCAAAATCAAAGCTTTCCTGGACACCAAGCTCCATATCAAAGACCTCGGTGCATTGAAGTATTTTTTAGGTATCGAAGTTGCTCGGTCCTCCAACGGCATTTTTCTCAGTCAACGAAAATATGCCCTTGCTATCCTTTGTGATAGTGGGCATCTAGGTGCCCGCCCAGTTAGTTTTCCTATGGAAACAAATTTACGCTTGTCTGATACTGATGAAGACATCCTCTCTGATCCTAGCCCTTATCGTTGTCTCATCGGCCGTCTTATCTACCTAACAATCACTTGCCAGGACATTGTGTTTGTGATTAATCTTCTCAGTCAATTCATGCATCAGCCTCGACAATCTCACTATGATGCAGTTATTCGTGTCTTACGTTATTTGAAATCATCACCTGGAAAAGGCATTCTTTTATCCTCTACTAATTCCTTATAACTCTCTGCCTACTGTGATTCTGATTGGGCAGCTTGTCCCATGACTCGTCGGTCTACCATTGGGTACTTCATAATGATCGGTCATTGTCCCGTTTCTTGGAAAACTAAGAAGCAAACTACTATTTCTCGATCATCTGCTGAGGTTGAATATCGTGCCATGGCCACCGCGACTTGTGAACTAGTTTGGCTCAAGATTCTTTTTCATGACCTCCAAGTTTCCCATCTCCAACCAATGCACCTTTTCTACGACAATCAAGCAGGGCTTCACATTGCCGCCAATCCAATTTTCCATGAGCGCACCAAGCACATTGAAATAGATTGTCATTTTATCTGTGAAAAACTCACTGCTGGTATTATCACCACAGGCCATGTTTCATCCCAACACTAACTTGCAGACATTTTCACCAAAGCTCTTGGAGCTGCCCTTTTCCATCGGCTATTGGGCAAGTTGGGCATTACGGATCTTTATGCTCCAACTTGAGGGGGAGTGTTAGAATCCTTCCATATTGGGCATGATTTGATTCTTTGTATAGTAGCTGATTCGTAAGAGTTAGGATAGTTTATAATAGGAAAATTCTTAAATCAGCCCAGTGGGCTGACAATAATGAGGGTGTGAATATGTATTAAAAGGTATAAAAAGAACACAGAAATACGTGTTTTTCTTGTCTTCTAGTGTGCTTATCGTTAGCCCACTGGGCTGACAATAGCAAGACCGTTTATAATATTTGATTCTTAGGAAATCAATCCCACCAACCATGGGATTGAACCAATCACCATATTCACTTTTGTATTGTATATAGGTTGTAGCACATAATGAATAAAGTATCTCAGAAATCTTCTTCTAATCTTTTCTCTCATTGGTCTACCATTTTTATCATAAACCACCCAACCCGAACCCGATCCATTTTAAAATTCGTGTTTCTCGAGTCGTGTCATTTTCGTGTTTTGTGTCAGAAATGGTCAACACTAACCCGTTAACTTCGTGTTTGGTTTGTGTCGTATTATCGTGTCTGTTGCCTAACTCTATGTAGAATTACAGATATACCATATATTATATATATATGTGTGTGTTAATAGGTGACACAGATTAGTAACTGTGTTAGTTGTGTTAATTTCGTGTCTCGTGTGTTCAACCAAAATCCGATCCATTTAGAATTCGTGTTCTGGAGTCGTGTTATTTTCGTGTTTCGTGTCAGTAATGTTCAACCCTAATCTGCTAACTTCGTGTCCGGTTCGTGTCATGTTATCATGTTTCGTGTTCGTTGTCCAGCTTTAATCCTACTACTATTTCATAATGCATGTGCATAGGGTTTGTTTTTAGACCTGTACCGCATCGGTCATTTTAAGGCATCCAAACTTGGTTATCTAGAGATTACTCCACTTATTATAAATTGATTTTAGGTTGAAACTCACCAAAAAATCTAACATTTGTGTTGTCAAAATTGCGCCACACGTACGTGTTTTTGCAAAGCGATCTCTCTCACCTTCAAGAAATGTCCGAGGGAGCGCTTCGCAAATAAAGTTTGGATTTTTGAACTGCAGTTGGCTTAAGTTTACTTTTTTTTTTTCTTCCTAAAATTACATTCTCTTTATTTTTTAAATAATTTGAATCAAAATTTACAATTTAATTATCTCGCTGAGGACAATTGTAAACGTTAATAAAAAAAACTTACTTTAGATAAGAATAAGTCAAAACAAGAAAATATTTTAATTTGTTTATATATATTCCAATTTTTCTTATCCGATGACGAATTTGAAAATTCAAATATTTTGACAAATAGTTGCTAACTAAATAAACTAATTAAAAAGAATAATTTAATATAATTCAGGATAGACATAGGACTGATTACAGATTAACATCTCGCTCATCTTAGGATGTACCTATTTGAACAGTACATGAATGAGCACGAAAAGTTATGACCACGGTGATCGAAAAACTGCGGTAAAGGGACCCTAGGCATTCGATCCTCGTGTAATATTGCAATTAACCACATTTTTTTTAAAATTGATTTTGACACTCGCTTTTGGGAGTGTAGTTATTAATTGAAGGAGTTCCAAAATCACTCTTTTTTTTTTTTAAAACTTCACGAGGATAAGTATCTTGTAATTAACCACCTTTCTTATCTTCACGAGGACAAGTATTGCCTCATCTCCTTCTCCAACATTTTCAAAAACACTTTTCTACTGTCATTCATGCACACACATGATGTAGATTTAATTCTTCTTAACCTTTTTTTGTCTATTATAGTATGTATTTTGTTCATCTTTTTTAAAATTTATTTGATTTGTGTCATATTTTTTGAATTAATTATTCATCTCGACAAAAGAAATCTAAAAAGTAAAAAAATTATGACCAAAATAAAAAAAATTCATTAAAGACGAAAAAAATACTACCAAACATTTATTTTTTTTTTGTCAAAAGTGTTGTCTTACATGAACTTTTTTCAACATCGATATGTATTTTTATATTTTTATGATTTATCTTGGCCAGACGAATGATTAACTTCAAAAATTATGATGAAGAATTGAAAAAAAAAATTACGGAAAATAAAATAGGAAAAAAGAAGGAAGAAAGGAGCCGTAGCGTAGATACGATTGAGCGGATAAAAACATTTCAACGAAAAAATTTAACTGCTCTTCCACTTTACTTCATCATCCCATACTCTCTCTCTCTCTCTCTCTCTCTCTCTCTCTCTCTCCACCACAATCACCACCCCCTCCCTCCACCGGACCGCCCACATCACCCCCATGGCCGAAACCCCAATTCGATTCGGCATCCTCGGCTGCGCCGACATAGCCCGAAAACTATCACGAGCCATAACCCTCGCCCCCAACGCCGCCCTCCACGCCGTCGGCAGCAGATCCCTCGACAAGGCCGCCAAATTCGCCGCCGCCAACGGCTTCCCCCCCTCCGCCAGGATCTACGGCAGCTACGACGCCGTCCTTGACGACCCCGACGTGGACGCCGTCTACGTCCCGCTCCCCACCAGCCTCCACGTCACGTGGGCGGTCTTGGCGGCGGAGAAGAAGAAGCACGTCCTCTTGGAGAAGCCCGTGGCGCTCAACGTGTCGGAGTTTGATCGGATTGTGGAGGCGTGTGAATCCAATGGGGTGCAGCTCATGGACGCTACCATGTGGATGCATCATCCCAGGACTGTTAAGATGAGCGAGTTTCTGTCCGATTCGAAGCTGTTTGGCCAACTCAAATCGGTATGTGTGTCGAAATGCACGGTACTGTTGAATTTTTCACTCATTTTTTTATTTGATTAAGGAGAATCTGACCCGTTTTGAGAATCTGGGTCAGCTTATTTTATAAGCATTAGTGGATATTCCATTCATTCCAGGGTTTCTTGTGAATTTTCTAGCGTTCTAGGCTTCTACCGATAGCCCCACCTTTACCGGATTGAGAAGGAGATTAGTCCAGGGCCCGTAAGTTGGCCCATACAACCCCTGCGAACCAAATAAAAAAGAATTATAATCATTCGAGGGTAAGAGTATTTTCTAGTCGCAACATGGAGCCTTTGACTGAACTGGAGATGGATTAGTGGAGGTGCACATGAGCTGGCCAGTACAACTCTGCCCGTCGAACAAAAAAAAGAGAGAGGAAATTCTGATGAAGGGTCAGGATCGAAACAAACTTTCAGAATTTTGATACTCCTTGATTTCTCTTCAAACATCAGAATTTATTGTTTATTATATATCTGGTTGATTTGACTTTTTAGTGAATGGTTTAAATCATTTCTAAAATGAATGATTCCGAGTCTTCGACCATCTAGGGTGGTAGCAGTCGCATTCTCCTCACACCATAGAGTGGATCACTTAGGAAATCACATAATCTGATTGATGAAATATTAAAATCACGGCATCGCATTATAGATTTTCCCATACGAACAAAAAGACTGCATTCACTGACGAATAAAATGACTGCATTTCCTGAGCTTTGTTGAATTTGCCTGGCAAATGATGATTGTAATCAGATTGTGAAATGTTGTCTGTTGTTGAGATAGAGTGGTTAGGAGTATCAATTTGAATACTGAGAAATTGCAATTTTATGCGATTTCTGCCTTATTCTCATCCCACTTCCACTTATCAGCAGAATTTTCAGCCTACCCATTGAGAGAAATCCTTTCTAAGAACCTGTATGATTTTGTTTTCTTACCGTCAATCTAGCCATAGATCAGAAAAAGACCGCTAAAACTAAATTTGGTTCCTTTCTGCTTCGGAGTTGGATGGCACGTGAGTAGTCTCATTCTGACACTCTTCTGGGGCCTGGGTGAACATATTCTCTAAAGTTTCATCTACATCTATTTCATTTCCATTTGCCTAATGATGTCTTTGTCTATTTGACATGGTGTTTAACAATAATGCTAGGGACATAACACTTCACCACAATACCAACCACACCTGCCTATAGGGGTGGAACCAAGATTGGGAGATGGGGGTGACACCACTTGGATTAAGGAAAACCGCTACAACCCACTTTCTCCGTTGACAAGCAGCATAAATTCAAAACTCTAAGAGGGGGAGTCGTTACATCCCACTTCCTCTCTTAGTGAGCACGGTCGCAAAATAAAATTGGCGAGTCATGAGAGAGAAGTATTATTTTAAAACTTCAAATCGAATAAAACTGCAATTAAAAAAAACGTTGGAGATTTAGTCATGAGAGTTTCTTAGTACCAGTTGCCTCCGCTTTTTGTTGTTACGATGGTCAATGGGGTCTATAAAAGTTTTGCAGTTACACTCCGAAACCTTTTAAATTGAATCCTTGACCATCAATTTTCCATCCTTTTAATGTCCAAATTTACAAAATATTCAAATATATATATATACACACACACACCACGGTTCACATGAGAGATCCCGCACTTTCTTATGGTGCGGGACTCCCCCTTCCCGATTGAATTTCGATGATCCGAGCCGCTCAATGTGTGCAGAACGTGATTTTAAGGGTACCCGTGAGAAATTAGCAAAAAAAAATGACCGGGAAGGGTTTCATCTAAGTAGTTTTTTTTGAACCGTTCAATGAAAACTGCTCGGATGAAGCCCTTCCCGGTCATTTTTTTTGCTGATTTCTCGCGGGGACCTTTAAAATCACGTTCTGATCACTTTGAGCGGCTCAGATCATCGAAATTCAATCGGGAAGGGGAGTCATGCATTTTAATAAAATGCGGGATCTCTCACCGGAACCTGACTGTATATATGTATATACACACGGGGCGGGTCCGGGGACCCTTAAAAAACCCCTCCAAAGTTCCCGATCGAATTTTGATGATCCGAGCCGCTTAATGTAATCATAACGTGATTTTAAGGGTGCTTGTGAGAAATCAGCAAAAAAAATGACCGGGAAGAGCTTCATTCGAACGGTTTTTTATTGAACTTTATTGAACTGTTCAATAAAAAACTGCTCAAATCAAGCCCTTTCCTGTTAGGTTTTTTGCCAGTTTCTCGCGGGCACCCTTAAAATCACGTTCTGAGATTGAAATGGAAGAAGCCTTTAACCACTCAGCCAAGGCGCTCTTTGTGTAAACTTTTCATATACTTTATATTTAACGTCTCCCGCTTACGTGACACTGCATGATTGGTAATGAGAGAATAACCACTTTGAAACTGCTTTGCAACCACCAATCATGCAGTAGGCGGGTCTGGTTGGTGTTGTGGTTGAGTGTTGTGTCCCTAGCATTATTTGGTGTTTAAATCCTTTTTCTGTTTTTTCTGGGAAGAACTCTTGTAAAAGATGATCATATTTGGTTTACTAGGAGTCTGCATGACGGGGAAAATTCGGCATATGGTTTCTGGTCTGAAAATTGAGCAATTGGAGGCCCATTCGAGCTTTCCATGTGTTTTTTCACCCATTGTAGCTGATTCTTCAGATGCTTTTTTTAAATTCCATATGAACATGTTCCTTCTGGATATTTAGAACGATCTTGCGTCTCTGAACTTGAAACAGAGGATGCAAACTTCTGGGATATTGGAGGACCTAATAGGGTTATTGTCTCTCACTGGAAAAGAAAGCGGGTCAGAATAGGAAATGGGGTGATTCTGACACTCTAAGATCCTGTTTCAAACTGGCTTCCATTTCGAGTCAAGAGATAGATAAATAGACACATCCCATTGCAATAGGAAATGGGGTGATTCTGACACTCTAAGATCCTGTTTCAAACTTGCTTCCATTTCGAGTCAAGAGATAGATAAATAGACACATCCCATTGCACTAATCGCGACCCCCCCCCCCCCCCCCCCCCCCCGGGTGCCAAAACCATTAATTTTTCTTTGCCTGCTCTTTTTATTTTTATATCCAATCGACTTAGACCTCTGTCATAGTCTTTGTTTACTAACCTGGAGCCTTTCATCATAAAATTGCCAAAATTCCACTCCAACTTTTGTCATTTCTTTTTAAGGTTGAGATCACGGTCTCCATGTTGGCTAAACTATCCCTTACTAGGGCTTATAAGCTCAATCTGTTGTTTCTTTTCTTGGGCTGAGATCACTGTCCCGTTGTTGATAATTAGAATCATGGGCAGAAGCTTTGTTACTGGCAATGTGTTTCTTTTGTGCCAAAATTCGTTTAAAGATTCTTACATTTCCTTGAGCATATCTTCCATAGCATTTGTGTAGTTATGGTGATTTTTTCCCCCCATGTTTGTTGTTACAAAAGCCTATAAGAGTACAAGTTACATAGAACATGCCTGGAGGTATAAATAGAATTTTAGGAACAAGTTCTTGTGTTCCCAAACTTCATTTTCTGGTCTTTTCACTGCTACAAAATGATCTCTTGCAAACTCTACAGATACAGAGCTGCTTCTCATTTGCTGCGGGCTCAGATTTTCTCCAGAATGACATCCGAGTGAAGCCGGATCTAGATGCTCTTGGTGCTCTTGGCGATGTTGGGTGGTACTGCATCAGGTCCATACTCTGGGCTGCCAATTTCGAGCTGCCTAAAACAGTAACAGCTCTTCGGGGCGCTGTACTCAATGAAGTGGGGGTAATTCTGTCATGTGGTGCTTCTTTGAATTGGGAAGATGGTAAAGTTGCAACCTTCCACTGCTCGTTCCTCTCCAATTTGACCATGGACGTGACCGCCATTGGAACAAAGGGAACTTTGCATCTTCGGGACTTTGTTATTCCTTTTGAAGAGGAAAAGGCTTCGTTTTCTGCTGGGACGGAATGTTGGTTCACGGAACTTGTGACTGGGTGGGTACCAAAGCCCAGTGAGCACACTGTCTTGACAGACCTACCTCAGGTATGTGTTTCTTCGGTTTGTTTTGTTTTTTGCCTTATTTCTTCTTGCTCTCTTGTAATACTTAAGTATACAGTATGAAATACTATGTCTATGCCTCAAAAGTTTAAACAAAAAATCTTCCGCAGGAAGCCTGCATGGTGAGGGAGTTTTCTAGGTTGGTAGGGGGTATAAAAGGAAACGGACTAAAACCAGAGAAGAAGTGGCCGACCCTAAGTAGGAAGACTCAGTTGATTTTGGATGCAGTGAAGGTATCGATCGAGAAGGGTTTTGAACCCATTGAGGTTGTGGGTTAATTCAGAGTCAGAGTCTCTCTACTTCTAATACCTGGTATTATTCTGGAGCTGGATTGCCGTTTATTGCATATGTTCAGTTAGATTGTAACTTTCCTCTGTTCTAAGCTTGAATATGGAATTTGAGGGCCTTGTACTCTCTGTTCTAGGTTTCTCAATTTAGGACCTACCATGGGATACTTCGAGCTTTGATTGATAATATCATGACAATAAGCAGTTTATGTGATTGGGGACTAGATGGATTATGTTATTGTTATTGTTGTAAGGAGTTTACGTGATGTAGAAAAACTAGTAATTATTTCGTTTAATCGGTTTCTGCCAATATCTCTCATTGTCTCCTATATTGAATTCTTTGGATGAAAAGTTAGAAGACTCTGCCGTCGATCAGTCGATGCCCTAACAACCTGGCTTTAGGATATTATACCTGAACAGATATTCCTCCATCAAAGGGATTTTTTCCTTGGTTTTACTCCCAAATTGAAAAATTACGGATCAATAGTTTTCTCACCTTTCACCATTCTCATTATTCCAATGCTTCTGGAGAAATTAGGAATTTCTTAAGTCCGCTACCAACCAGTACAGTATTACGCAACTTCTCGAGGCGTCGAAATCTGTATTCTGCTTTTTGAAACGTTGGGCTTAGATGCAGTATGGTTTCGAATGCTTGAGGTGGTAATTCGGAGGAGAAACACGGAGCGCAACTTTTTGAAAGACAAAAGGCCAACGAGCATGCACGGGAATGAGCGTGATTGGAGAAGACACGAGAAACAATTTGCTGCTTTGGAAACCTCAGAAAAGTGCAACAAAATCAAAGAAATGGCAACACTGTTGGTCAAGCAAGTAGGGGTGCTAATCGAGCCAAACAAGTCCAAGCGCAGTATTGCTCAAGCTTGGCTTGACTCTTTATTACATGTGTTCAAGTTTGGCTTGAGCTTGAAACTTTTTGAGATTATTTGTTTAAGCTCGAGCCGAGCTTGAAATTTCGTGTTTGTGATAAGCTTGGTTTGACTTGTGAAATATGCAAGCCAATTTCGAGCTTTCATGCTAGACTCGTTAAATTCTAAAATGAAAGGTTAATTTAAGGCCATAAAGAAAGAACTAGCATAATTAATCTAGATCGAAAGAACTCAAACATAAAATTCAGTTACTGACTACATTTATATTAATTAAAAACTCTCAAACTCTTAAATTTTCATCTCACATAGGGTATTTTTATTTGGATGCAATGGTATTGTAAAACCGGTGAAAATATCCATTTGAAAGGCCGAAGCAGATCACATGTGTTGAGACATTTATTAAATCCAACCCTATATTTGTACAATATTTATGAAATGATCTCTTTATTCACGAGCCTATCGAGCCAAAACACTCATATGCTCAAGCTTGGCTTGAATTTATAAACAAAACAAAAAAAAATGTGATTGAGTTTAGCTTATATTTTTTTGAAACTAGTTTGAACAAGCTAAAATTCAAACCGAACTCAAACCAAACTCGAGCTATTTGTTTTGTTCAGCAGCCCTAGAACGTGGAGATGTTTCCTTGGTAGAGGAAAGAACCCAGGAATTTTTCGATAAGCCTTATCAAATACTTAGGGTTTTGTGGGTAATATTTATTGTAAATTAAATGAATAAGAGATGAGAGAGGGGTGGAGCCAGAGGGGACCTAGGTTTTGTGAAACTGGGGGTCCACATGCATCTGGTGGTATGGCCTGTTCAATGGTCAACGGAATAACAGTGGACATATATATTTTGACAACTGCTATTGGTACCGACCAATAGCATAGGGAAAATGCACTGACGATTGCGTCGAGTCATATTTGACTATCGGACGGCTAATTCGAGCCGTCTAAAAATTTAAAAAAAAACTAAGTGGGCCTACACGAGAATCAACGTTATCCAACGTGCGTAGGTGCTCGATCTAAACACCTCATTTTTTTGTACATACATGTATATACATATATATACAAGGAAAAATGGGGTGTTTGGATCGAGCACCTACACACGTCGGATGCCATTGATTCCCACGCAAGCCCACTCGGTTTTTTTTTTTTTAAAATTTTTGGATGGCTCAGATTGGTCGTCCAGTGGCCAGAGACGGCCTGACGCGGCCGTCGGTGCATTTCCCTACGGTACCCGTCGATACCAATATCATTTTCGTATATTTTTGGGGTTTGAAAATGTACGTTTTTCATAGGGAACATTTAAAGTGGGACGGTGGAAGTAATTGGTTACCTATTTCAGGCGCAACAATTTTTTAATTTTTTTTATCCGCTAGTTTAACTCTTAACCTCTTTTTTGCAAAAACCTAAGTATACTACTGATGCCATTAGGCCAAAGAACTCTTGGCCATATCCAACAAAATGTCGAACTCACATTGCTGTGTTTGGATGACAAGTTTGAAAATTTTGAAAATAATTTTTGGGGTAACGATGGAGAGAGAAAATCGGGTAATAATTGGAGATATGGGTAATGAGTGAAGAGATACAGAGAGAGAAATGATAGTAATAATTAAAGATAATAATGATTAGAAGTAGGGAATTAATGAGTATTTTTTGAGTTTGGGAAATATTTTTCAAGTTATGATCCAAATTGTCTCCCATTAAATTCATAATTTCATATGCTGTAAGATGCTTAAGGCGGCATAGAACAAGGAGGAGAGTTGTGGAGCCCTGCGGCATCAATTAAAGACAAAATGCCAATTAAATAAGTTTTTTTTTCTTTAAAAATTTAGGAAACGCTAGAAATGCGTAGTTTTATGGAAATAACAGTTTACAGGGGAAACATGAAACGAATTATTTACAACGGAGACAACTACAACTATAACTACAAAAACAAAACGTGATGGTCAGTAGTAGCTCCGGTCCAAAAAGGTGCTCTCCGAGTAGCTGTTGATGTAGTGCGCCAGATGAATGTCCTTGCAATCAACGTTGGTTAACCTGCAAAAAGCTAATTTGAAAAGTTCTCGACCAAAATTGCGCAATCAAAAAGTTATGCCCAAAGTGGGACTCAATTCGCCAGACCAGTTGCATGATAGCATTTAAGCCGTCAGAATAGATAAATGAGCCCATGTAAATGAGAAGACAAATGCTACATGCAAAGAAAATTGGCAAAAAAAGACTCTTAAAGTGTATATAAACGGCTCAGATTCACTACACATGAGGAGAGAAATACTAAGTGCAAAGAAAAGACCCTTAAAGTGTATATGAACAACTCAAATTCACTGCACTTTTCTTTGTCAATTTTCTTTATCCATAGCACAGCCTGGTGAAAAAACCACACACTGACACAAGAAACAAATTCTCATGCTTTGGAAATCTTGATTGCAACTCCTGAGGGGCCGGGATTTCCCAGCAAATCTTTAATGTTCAAGAAAATATGCACCAGAAAAGTTAAAAAGTGACCCAAAGCAGACATATAACCTGTCTACACAGTGGACATGTTTCCTTGGTAGAGGGAAATTGGTGGGAAAAGCTCAACAACATGTAGATTGTAGGAAAAACAAAGTGCGGAACGGAGTTAGAAATCGATGCTTTCGGGAACTCCTAGATCATGCGGGGAGAAAAACAAAGAAAAAATTTCGATCCTCAGAATCTTGTCTATGCCTGTTCATAAATGATCAGTTATCGTTGTAGTCATCTTTCTCTTCCATTATTTTTTTTGGCATATCTTTAAAATGTACGGGGCAGTCGAGTAGTCCCTATCGTAGAACTAAAGCAGGCTCTGAATTGCACGCTGCATCAGTTCATTGAAAATTTTTACGAGCATTTCTTTTTCCTATACCAGTTTTCACTGAACAAACCATGCTAGTATTAGGTAAATCCAACCTTCTGTTACCATGGTTGGAAATGAAAATGATGAGAGAATACACAGAAAAAGAGCAGCCAGGTTTAGGAAGTTTTGGACGAATCCAACAAAATTCCCTTCAAAATTCCTCCCATTCCGGTGCTGACCAGGGGATGCTGCCGAGCGAAGCGGCCGTTCATCTCAGCACAGGCGGCTCGGATCGAATATGAGCGCATACAAATTTGAACATTCTATTGTTTAATTACAATATGAGCCGTCGATTGTCGAGATAAGCGGCCGAATCAACCACTTTACGCTGCTCCCATTCTGGTGCATTCCACAAGTGGAATTTTCACAGATCCAGGTCTTCAATTTGCTTTTGGCTATGGATCACTGGAAATTCCTGAAAACAAACACAAAGTCATCAGTTCAATCGAAAAAGTATGCTGACAAATCAAATGGCAGCTGGTGATAGGGACACCCATCCGTAATTGATGGTGATACATTGTACAAAAGCAAGATTATTGGTTTGGCAGCTGTTTAACTCTTGACCACATTGGTTGGTGGCTAATATTCTTGAACACCACGCCTTGGATAGAATTGTGGCATTTGATTTGTCAATGTGGTTTCGTGGTGGAGCCAAAAACGTTGTGCTGTGAAAAAGGTTTTCGGAACGTCACGTGTCCGGGCATGACTGAAAATGTTGACCGGCATGGCCCGCACAGTAAGCTTATTTATGTTTAAAAAAAAAAAACTAACTCCTCACGGTATGAGCAAATTAATTGCAAATAATAAGTGGAGTAACTCACTAAAACTACTGCAATAATAAGATCATGTGTAGTTCTCCCAACATAAAGGAGCTCAACAAAATGAAACTCTTCCTTTAATATCCATTCCGTTACAAAATGTCGTCCCGGTACCTTGTATAAGGTATTAAATGATATTCTTAGAAAGAGCAATGTTATTTGCACAAATTTTCGTCTACAGATATAATAAATAAAATGTGTCCGAAATCATAAACTGTGTTCGAAATCGTTGGACGGACGTGTAGCTATCGAATTTTGATTGTAGCTATCAAATTTTAATTGGTTGGCATTAGGTGTATTGGAGGGCAATGTGTCAATTTTCTCTCAACATCCAAGTCTATATAAAAGGTGCACATCCTTTGTATTAAGGTACTAAATGATATTTTTAGAAGGAGCGATGTTATTTCCACAAATCTTCATCCACAGATATAAATAAAATGTGTCCGAAATCTTTGGACGAGAGGTGGCAAAAAGACGGGTTCAAACTTTCGACGGACGTGTAGCAATCAAATTTTTTTTGGTTGGCCTTTTGTGTATTGGAGGGCAAATGTGTCACTTTCCTCTCAACATCCGAGTCTATATAAAGGGCTTATTTGTACGGATGGTCCCCATAGTATGTTCGAAATGTCAATTTGGTCCCCAATATACAAATCGCGTCTATTGCATCCCCAATATTCACAATGCTTTCTTAAATGGTCCCTGAGACTAATTCCGTCTGATTTTACCGTCAAGTGCAGGGGTATTTTCGAAATTTCATAAAAACATATAGATTTGAGGTGGAGGCCGGGGAATCATATTCACACCCCCTTCTCATACTAACCCGGCCACATACATTAACAACCAACGCCGGCCATCCACCTCCACCGCCATACCCCATCTTCCCCGTCACCTTCGACCGCCATAACCCATCTTCCCCGTCACTCCTTCTCTATTTATGTCTTTCGATGACCATGCTTATGCAATCTCTGTTGATTCCTTGCTGAAATTTTAGTGCTATTTCAGAGTATTCAAAGCTGTAAATGGAGAAGAACAATTGGAAGTTTGGACATTTGGAAGTAATTGGAGCTTCTCTAACCCATTGTTCACAGTTGAAACAAAATAAACACGAGGTTTTGTAAAAGGAAATACAGTTTTTTATTTTTTGTCAGGACATTAGCTTTCGTTGTGAGTTTTGTATGTACCTTCGTTTGTCACATATGAGTTAAACACCAGCCGAATTAGAGGTAAGGGTATTGGTACTCCAACAATTGCATTTTGGATTTGGGTGGTGGGGCATTCAAATTTGGGGATCTTGCAGATTTGGGGTTAGGGTTTTGATTGCGATTTTGGGTTACGATTAGGGATTGTGGTGTTTGGCCATGGTGAGGGAGTTTGCAGAGGTGTTGGGTGGCTGTTGGTGGTGGTGATTGTGGTTTAACAATGGGGGTGTGGTGTTCAGCAGTTGCGGTGGTTGTGGATAAAAGGTGGCAGTGGTGGTATGGGCTGGTGAGAGAGAGAGAGAGAGGGGAAGGGAGGTCAGTAGCGAGAGAGAGAAAAGAGGGAAGAGGAGTAGAAGAAGAGAGGGGCTGGAAGATGAGGCAGCGGCAGCCGATGCAGAGTTAGAGGGTGGCGGCTGGGGGTTAGGCATCGGGGTGGGAGGTGGGGCACCGCTGGATGCTTAGGCCCACGATGAGGTGTTGGCGGGAGTTAAGGTAGAGATTTGTGCGGAGCATATGCGGAGAGAGTGAGGGACAGAAATTGGTAGGGAGGATTAAGGTTTACATGGAGGAAATGCCAGGGTTTGATTAAGCTAGGGTTTTGAGGTTGAAGATGAAAGTTATGTGGGGTGAGGGTTGTTTTAGGAAATTTTGAAAATACCCCTGCACCTGAGGGTAAAACTAGACGGAGTTAGTCTTAGGGACCATTTAAAAACGCATTGTGAATATTGGGGATGCAATAGGCGCGATTTGTATATTGAGGACCAAATTGACATTTCAAACATACTTTGGGGACCATCCGTACAAATAAGCCCTATATAAAGTGCACATCCTTTTGTATTAGGTGCAGAACTTTAATTTTCACCACTGACCAGATCTTAAGGCTTAAGCCATGGAATCGGCCGAAACGCAAATAAGATTCGGAATCCTAGGCTGCGCCGAGATAGCCAAGAAGCTGTCTCGGGCCATAACGCTGGCGCCAAACGCCGCCCTCTACGCCGTCGCCAGCCGCTCGTCCGACAAGGCCAAAGCCTTCGCTGCCGCCAACGGGTTCCCGCCATCGGCCAAGGCCTACGGCAGCTACGAGGCGCTCCTCGACGACCCCGACGTGGACGCCGTCTACATGCCGCTCCCAACCAGCCTCCACCGCCAGTGGGCGGTGAAGGCGGCCGAGAAGAAGAAGCACGTGCTGCTGGAGAAGCCGGTGGCGCTGAACGCGGCCGAGCTGGAGGAGATCCTGGCGGCGTGCGAGTCGAACGGGGTGCAGTTCATGGACGCTACCATGTGGATGCATCACCCTCGGACGGCCGTCATGAAGGAGTTACTGGATGATTCTGAGCGGTTCGGTGAACTCAAAGTGGTATGCTTTCGGTTTTGTTTGCTTATTTATTTGTTGAACTGTATACCGGTGCGTGGGTTTTTCGCCACAGCCATTGTGGGTCTCACCGTGCATTTATTGTAGTAGTATTAAACTGTTCATCTTCTAGCGCCCATAGAATATATATCAATCCGAAAAAATCAGTTTGATTAAACATCGATAGTTCAAAATTAAATTTAGATTTTATTAAATGAACGATCATAAAAAAACTTTAAAGTTATTGATAGAATCAGACAGTACATTTTAATATACTCTGATTTCTTAGCGATCAAGAAAATGAGTGAGGACCAACGAAAAACAACAACTTAGGCAATTGAGGAGACAAGCCACCAACATGGCGTGTTCAGGCTGAGTTTTAGATGTTTTTTTAGCACATTAAGCTTTCGGATGTAGACAGCCAAACCTTAAGTCCAAAAAAATTCGACTTAATTTGTTTAAGATTATAGACTTTAAGCATGACCCCCACGTTTTTACGGGTTTTGATTGTGGGTGTTGTGGATATTCTTGTCTTTTTAAGAGGGTTTCTAGAGCACGCCAAATGGAGATGCTCATACTGTAGCCCAGAAGGCAGTGAGAGGTCCTGAGTTTTCTACGTGGGAGTTTAGGCCCCCTTTGAAGAAAAAACATACCCCCACATGCGCGGCTGGAATTTGACCCGAAAGCCTAAGATTGAAGGGTATTGGGTCCAGTCCATGCATAACTTATTCATTTAAGCCCTAATACACCTGTTGGAACTAGTTTTCGAGCTGGGCTCTGTTTTTTACTTTGGACTCGAAACAAATGCTCAGTACTAAATTTACATAACCATACAGAAAGTGGAAGAATGTCCAACAAATTAGTTTTATTATTACTTTCTTCTCTCAGAAGGATGGCACAAACATTGTGTGTGCAAAATTCTAGGATGGTTGTGGATAGTGGGGGTAGGGATTATGATAATTTGGATTACTATTTTTTCCCACAACAGATATGTAGTGCCCCATTTAAAGTAGTGGTGAAACTTATTATTTGGAGGAATTTTTGTGGAAATTACTTTTGTGACAGATCTATATTACAATAGATGTTCTCTATTTGATGAGCTACTTCGATATCTAATTTTTTAACATCTCGACTAACTCGGAAATCAATCCAACCATCCATTAGTAGGGGCTCGAATTAAAGCCCGGACTGTTATAATATCACGCAAATGAAAGTCGATTAACAGATTAAATATTTTCTATTTGAGAAAGTGAGAAACTTTATAAGAGCATCTCTAATGGTTTTGGCATTTTTTAAGAGCCAAATCCATTTGTTTGGGTTGCTACAGTATTATTTGGTCAGACTTTGTCAAAACTGATCTAGTGGTGCTAAATCCATTATTTGGCACTACCACTTGCCGCCGTCGCTGGATCACACCCACATACTACAACAACACAACCATTGGGTTGCTCCGAAAAGTCATAAGATCAAAACCCTTGCAAGAAAATGGCCCATGCTGTTTTCATGGCCAAGCCTTTTTTGGCTCCCAAAATGGTTCGCATTGGAGGAGAGAATTTGGGTTTTGAAGCCCGAAAATGATTTTTGCTCTAAAATGGGCTCATCTCCAATAATAAGCACAAATGTCAATATTAATGAACACTATAGGGATTTCTTTTGGTAAGTTATTAGTACTACAATACATTGGAAATGGGATTTTGTAGTGCACTAGGTAGTACAGCGTCGACATTTGAGTCGTCCATTTTGACAATTAATGATTCAGAATGTTGGTAAGAGCTAACTCTGACCTATAAGAGTGCTTCAACGAATCTGAATCATTAATTGCGGAAACGAACGGTCGGATGCCGATGCCACATTAAATACCGGGTGCACTACAAGACCCCGGGTCCCCACCATGTTTGTAATAATGCTTGTATTTCTTTTACGTTGGAAGATTAATACTCATCTTTTGTCAAAGTCCAAACACATGCAGCGTAAATGTTTCTTGTAGTCTATAGCTCTTGAATGACCTTTCTCACTCAAAATCCTCTCCATCAGATCCACAGCACCTTCACCTTCGCCGGCGGCCCGGACTTCCTCACAAACAACATCCGCGTAAGCCCCCACCTCGACGCCCTCGGTGCCCTCGGCGACGTCGGCTGGTACTGCATCCGCTCCATCCTCTGGGCTGCCTCGTACCGCCTCCCCCAGACCGCCGTCGCCTTGCGCAACCCTGTCCTCAACGACGCTGGCGTCATCCTCTCCTGCGGCGCCTCCCTCTACTGGCCCGACGGCAAGGTCTGTTGGATATTTTGCGATTTAAATTTGAATGTAATCTCAATATTTTATTTTTTTGTTGGTGTCTCCTGTTATTATAGTTTACTGAAATTCTACCAATATTTCCAACAAGGTCGCCACGTTCCACTGCTCGTTCTTCACCAGCTTCAGCCTGGACCTCACCGTGCTCGGCACCAAGTCCAGCCTGCGCGTTAACGACTATGCTGGCCCGTTGGATGAGAAAGCGGCGTCGTTCCACGTATCGACGCAGTTTGGGTTCGGGAAGCCGTTGGTGAGGGAGGAGTGGGTGGCGTGCGAGTTGCCGCAGGAGGCCGGTATGGTTGGGGAGTTTGCTCGTTTGGTTGCGGGGATAAAGCGGAACGGGTGTAAGCCGGAGAAGGAGTGGGGTGTTCTGAGTTGGAAGACGCAGGTGGTTTTGGATGCGGTTAAGGCTTCCATTGATCGCGGTTTTGAGCCGGTTGAGATTGTCACGTGAGAAATTTTTAATACAATGGTTATTTGTAATACATCTCTCGCATGGGTGAGATCCACATATGCATGTGGTCCGCATCATTTGAGAGAACGTTACAAATAACGGTTGGGTTGGAATTTTTATCGCCATGTGATATGGATCAGCTGTTTTGTTTGTTTCAAGTTATACATTTAGCTATTGTCAGCTACAGCTGTTTTTATTTTTTTTGCGGGATAATGCATGCCAAATTTGGGTGTTATAAATAAATCGGGTTAGTTTCAAATTTTTTCCCCGAGCAAAAGTCAGCATTATTAGTTAAATGAGTTCAATTTTGTTCAGTCACCTTTTAAAAGTGGTTGATTTGAACATTACCCATCATATTTCTGATCCTATTTTGATGATAAAAACATTCGTCTCTTAAAATATGATTTTTGAATTAAACCTAAAAAAAAATCAATGCAATCGGATATTGAAAAGTGCTTGTTTAAATAAATCACACAACTCCAATTCATATATTCCTATCAAACTTCTAAACTGAAAATTGATTGTTTATTTGATCAACGAGTAAATAAGCGAACTTTTTAACGAGTTAGTGACGCTTAACATTGGTCATGTACTCCAAGAGTATTTTCTGGCCTCATAGTGTAGTCTAATAGTCCTCTTGGAATGGGACCTGTCAAATGCGGGGTCTATAGTTCGCAACATTATTCTGCCTTGTTTTTTGTTTTTGAAACGACAAAAAATTTAATAAGAAAACTCGATAATGGGTACATCGATCGAGAAAGAAGAGGATATAAAAAGAGGAAAAAGAAAAAAACAAGAGAGGGTGGAGGGGGAAGACTTCCAACGAGAAGTTGAGAAACGATGAAGAACCTAAGAACATACACCGAAATGAATGAAAAGATCATCGTAGATGGGCCCAAAAATTAATAGATTTGGCCCACTTCCTTTTTCTTTTTTTTCTCTCCTTTTTCTTGCATATGTTATACAAGCAATTTGGGCCTTTTTTTTGTAATGGGCTCCTCATATATATATATATATATACATTTTTTGTTTTGGAACTACCCGATAGATATGGTTGGCTAATTGGGTCACTGAGTCCATCTACAGTTGCACACTTATTTGCACAAATTTTTTCAAGGTAAATATGTTCATATTTTTTTCAAGGTAATCAAAGTCCACTCGTACATAGGTACACATACTGATACATGCAAGTGTGAAAAGCTCAGTGAGGGGTACTCTTTCTAGTAGTACTAAATGATACTTGAATGTCTTTACCGTACCATCTACATGATAGTACCATCTTAACCTTGTGGGATGTTCGATTCCGAACTAACACTGGTGGAGGTATATAGGGCCGGAGTGGCCCCGGCCCTCCCGACATTTAAAATATTTGACGAATATTACATGTAATATGGTTATTATGGAGTATATAATTAGTATAATAATCTCTAAAGTTATGAATTATTTTGATTGGATCTAGCCAAAAATTAAAGTTATTTTACCTTGTCTGGTTAAATTTTCTCTAATTCTTTCATAGACGAAAATAATCACACATGCATGTGCGTTGCAATTGTCGACAACAATGCAAAAGATAATATATTCAATATATTAATGTACTACAAAGCTACACAATATATTGAATACATTTTTACCTGGAAATACTTCTTTTATGTCGGCCCCTCTCAGGTCAAAATTATGGCTCCGCCATTGCAAACTAAGGAGGGCCTTGGGGCCTTGAGAGTATGTTTACACCTCTTCTTTAATTTTTTTTGATCATAACTCAGGTGTTCGGACCAACTTACACACACTTTAATATATCCTGACAACATGTTACTACATTTCTAACATAACTACCATTAGCAAACAGAGTAGCTAGTACGCTACAAAACACCTGCTAATTCTTTTACATTAAAATTGACAGCTCCTCTAATCCATTGTGGATTCTATGAAGTTTCGTATGCAAGATTCATGTTTCATTGGGGGTGTGGGTGATTATAGGGAGGAGAGCTTTGCATAACATTCTCCCAGAAGGCGTTCTCTCTCTCTCTCTCTCTCTCTCTCTCTCTCTCTCTCTCTCTCTCTCTCTCTCTCTCTCTCTCTCTCTCTCTCTCTCTCTCTCTCCATGACTAGAGGAATCCTTTGCACCATACACCGATACGGATACACGTTATTATTACGTGTATACCAATGCAAAGATTCGAAAATCATGCTAAGGGTTGCATGCTCCCCATACTTCAATCATCCGTACCCGTCAGTAATTATTAGTATTATTTTTGGCTCACACAGCCCCAATGGGAATTTTGAATTGTTGATCTCGCATATGGAGTAACCAACATCATTGTAAAAAATTAGTTTGATTAGATGTCGTTAGATACATCATATATGAAAAAAGTTCTGATATAATAGACAGTTTAAGTTTAAAATTATACTTGGTTACCATAATATTAAATATGCTCGCGCAATTATAGATATTCCGTCAAGCTTATTTTTTTACTTGGGTGTGCTTTTTGGATTATTCACTCGGTCAAAAAAATAACGACTCTTCAAAGGTTTGAATTAAGGATAGAGATATGGAGAAGAGCTTAATCCATTGTGTTCAAATTAAGACCGACACTTCAACTAGCTTGTAGACTATGTTTTGTTTGATGGAATGAACACTAGAATGAAATGGCCATTTCAATTGAATCTTTATTCCAATATTTGGTTCATCTACAAATGAAGGATTAATTGTTCATTCTAAATAAAATCGCAATTCACATGGATAAATTTTCAATTAGAAAAACTAAAGGATTTATATATTCCATTCCGTCATTCCTTTCTAATTAGTAGTTGCTAATGTCACCTCCAAAACTACTAATGCTAGCTCAACATTTCTAATGACACCCCATAATTTACAATTGCAACACCAAAACAGACAAAAATATTCTCTATTAATGCCACATCACCAGAAGGCGCTCTCTCTCTCTCTCTCCATGACTAGAATAGGAATCCTTTGCACCATACAGCGATCGATACACGTTATTATTACGTACGTTTACCAATGCAAAGATTCGAATTTGCATGCTCCCCAATACTCCGGCCGTCAGCGACTGATCATTATTTTTGGCGTCAACCTCCCCCTACGCCGGCCGCCCCCTGTCCTTCCATCTCTAGCTGATTGCTTAGGAATCTCCCGGTGCTATTTAGTACATTTTTCAACTTTCAACGCAAAGTATATGAGTGTAGACTTCTGAGGAGGAATTTGTTGGATGCCGAGTGCGGTACCACGTGGCGGTACCCGTCGGTTATCCTAGTCTTCCAAACGTTCTTTGGACGGCGCAGATCAATTTATTCTCTCTCTCTCTCTCTCCTCTCTCACCCGACCACTCTCTCTCCTCTCTTTTTACTCTCTAAAATTCGGACTATCCAAAAAACGTTTAAACAGCTGAGATCGGTCGGGATGACTGCATGTCGTACACAATCTTTAATCCAACGAAGATAAAAAGGTACTCATTCATCACAGTTGGACAGAGTCAAAGGTGGGAAAGTGAGAGTCAATATATCCAGCATTGGTTTCAGTCCCAAACAACTAATTTCATTACTTGATTGGGCTGCCCAATAGCTAGGGCAGAAAACCGGATATACAAACCAGAAACAGTAAGGTGAACAAGATTAGTTTAATTAGGAACTAATGTTAGTTTTTAAAGTTAGGTAATGTGTGAACAATTTTTTTCCCCCCCAACCACAAAACAAGAGCTACAAATGAGTAGATAAGTGAACGCTATTTCTATCGAAAAAGACGTTGCCCTCTTGTGTAAGTGGATGCTGTATAAAATTTTACAGAGTCCTCTTTGTTATTCGGTGGACGTGGTTAATGTCATTGCACTGAACCTCCGAGATCGTACAAAGTGAAGGCTTGGAAGCACGCAAAAGAATACACGGACGTGAAGCAAACACTCGTGCAAGTGAGTGCTTCAAGGATTCTTTTCTTAGTGCTCCACATCGTAGAAAGCATTTGGATTAGCGTTGGATTAGTGGTGAGATTACTTGGGGGATTTAAATTATGTATGTCGATTAGAGTGAACACATCATCCCCCTGGCTTCCCGCCAAAACACACGCATACAAAGAGCATCTTTGATAGTATTTAAGAAGATGGTTTAACATTGTGTGATTCGAGATTTGAGATCCACAATAAATATGAATTATGTGGTTGATAATTAATGTATGTGTTAGGAACAAGTGCGGAGATTTAAACTCATAAAGTTAATTTTTTAAGTAGTGAATTTGAGGATTACCAACAAGCTATGAATTATGTGGTTGATAATTAATGTACGTGTTAGAAACAAGTGCGGAGATTTAAACTCATAAAGTTAATTTTTTAAGTAGTGAATTTGAGGATTATCAACAAGCTATGAATTATGTGGTTGATAATTAATGTACGTGTTAGGAACAAGTGCGGAGATTTAAACTCATAAAGTTAATTTTTTAAGTAGTGAATTTGAGGATTGCCAACAAGCTCATGCTTTAGAATAGTCAACCAACACCAGATGGTAAGGTAGAAACTTCCAACTTGTACGCACAGTTGATTGAGTTGTTAATAAAATTTGTTTTGGTGATTAAAAAAAATTTGATTGAGAAATCTTGATTTGTGCTAGGTGACAGTTACCTAGAGTAAATTAAACTAGGCAAATTCATAACTTGTGACTCCTGAAACAACTATCTTATTTGTCTAAAGTGTTATTTTATTTGAATATTTTTAATATCGGTCTATATTTTTATACTTTTTCAATTGAGCGATTAATCTCAGAAGTTACGAAGAAAAGCTATACAGAAAGTTGCGAAAAGTAAAAAATATCGAAATAAGTTTCAGATTTATAAGTTTACAAGAACACAGCCTAAGTTTTTGGCTACATTGAGCAACTAATTTAAACCTTGTGATTTCATTTGGTTTAATAAGCTACCTGACTTGTTTTTTTTTTTTTTTTCCTTTGTTTAATTTTTTGCCCTTTGTAATTTCGTGTCAAATTCTTGTGGATTATTAATGCGTCTTGACAAATAAAATAGAAAAAGGGTAAGCAAATTATTCTCAAAACTCAATCTTTTACAATAAAGATAAAGATAAGCTAAAAAAATCAGGCTTAATAAGCCACATTGCTTCTATACTTGGCAAACCATCTTGAAAAGGCGATATGAGTGGGCGTGTAATACATTCCTTAAGATAAAAAGGTACTCTTTGACAAAATCAAGGTAGCTAGCTAGGAAATGAAAATCAATATCTAGCATTTGTTAATTTTGTGTCCAAAGCCCCTTACAGTGAACAGAAACCGGAAGGGCCAGGGACAAGATTAGTTTACTAATTAATCTCATTTTTTTTTTAAAGTTAAGTAATTAAGCATGCAAAGGAATACGTGGATGCATGTGAGGCAAACACTCGTGCAAGTGGGCGGGTGCTTCAAGGCTTCCTTTCTTGGTGCTCAAGATCTTAGAGTAGAAACCACTTGGATTAGCGGTGAGATTACTTGGGGGGATCTTAAATTATGTATGGAGATTAGAGTGAACACATCATCCCCCTGGCTTCCCGCCAAAACACACGCATATATACAAAGAGCATCTTTAATAGTATATATTTAAGAAGAAGAAGGTTATTGGAAGATGGTTTAAATTAATTAATCTCAACTTTTTTAAAGTTAAGTAATTAAGCACGCAAAGGAATATGTGGATGCATGTGAGGTAAACACTCGTGGAAGTGGGTGGGAGCTTCAAGGCTTCCTTTCTTGGTGCTCAAGATCGTAGAGTAGAAACAATTTGGATTAGCAGTGAGATTAATTACTTGGGGGATCTTAAATTATGTATGGAGATTAGAGTGAACACATCATCCCCTGGCTTCCCGCCAAAACACACGCATGTATACAAAGAGCATCTTTAATACTCCACATTTAAGAAGATAGTTATTGGAAGATGCTTTAAATTGAATTTCTCTAACCAACATTAATATTTAAATTGAGTTTCTGACATTAATATTTAAGCCCAAAGCTAACACTATGAGCCCCAGAACTTAAATACTAAAGTCGGTCAGAGAAACTCAATTTAAATATGAATTCTCAAAATAAGTCTACAACCACACCCATAATGCATACCCAAATGCACGAACACTCACATAAATTTGTGGGACCACATTGACTTGAGCATTAGTGCATTTTGTGTGGTTCTAGAATTATTTTTGTTCACCAAATTCTCTCCCTCCCTCTCTCTCTCTCTAACGCACCGACTTTAACAGGGGTAGAGCTATTGAGAAAAACGGGGTGGTATGTGCCACCCCCAATCACCTATAAAAAAGACCCAGCTCAATTAGATAATTGTAAGTATCCAATCAGATTTAAGGATCCTAAATTCTTAATGAACTTTGAAGAAAGTTTAACAATTGTATGCTCGGTATCCTTCTGATCGGAATCGTCGATATTATAGGACTTGTTGAGAAGAGTATTTTAATAAAAAAAATTATCTTGATTGGACATCGATATATAGGTATCAAAATAGGATATAGTTATGGATACTTAATTAAACACGTATGTTTTTTGGATACTTAATAATTAATTTGGTGAACGATTAACCAATAAAAATGGTTATTTTCTAGTATTAGGAATACGTAATCCAAAACATATATATATGTGTATATATTTTTATATTATAACAGTAATAAATTTGAGTGCCACCTCGAATGTTGAAACCTGACTCCTCCACGTTGACTTATTACCGATCTTTAGGGAGCCCAAAGGGTTACGTACCTGACATTTAGCTAGGTACGTATATAGTATAATAACATCTCCATACACATCATCAGCCAAAAACATTTCGGGTATCATTACTACCATTTTGGGTCACTTTAAAGAAAACTCTCGTAGTGTCATTACTACCATTTTGGGTAACTTGTGGTTTTTAATACTACCATTTTGGGTAACTTGTGGTTTTTAAATACTCCTACTTGAAGATTATTAGTGGAGAGCATTAATTAATTAGCCTCTCACTCTGACGTACTGTCACTCTGGCTCACACACTTCTATTATAAATATATTTAAAGAAAACTCTTGTAGTATCATTACTTACCATTTTGGGTCACTAGTTGTGGTTTTTAAATGGGAAATGCTGCGTAATCGGAATAGAGACCCATAAATTATTCGGAATAATAACACTTTAGTCCAAAAAAACTATTGTAGTATCATTACTTGCCATTTTGGGTCACTAGTTGTGGTTTTTAAATAGGAAATGCCGCGTAACCCGAATTAAGACCCATAAATTATTCAGAATAATAACACTTTAGTCCAGAATAATAACATATTGGTCCTTCACCCATAAAAGGTTGTGGCCCCACCCATTAATGGTGTTGAAGAGATTTAGCGTCTCACTTTGGTGACAATAGGTGGGTGACCGTCGGTCTACACCTATCGAACAATTCTACCGCATGCGTGTGCGGCTCATTCCGGATTTCATAAAAATACAGAAAAGTATTCATAAATTCTAAAATAATTTTTTATAGGGTCATGTAAAAAATCATGTCTAATAGATATTGGTGAGTATTTCTTCCGGATTCGTAGGGTGAAAGTGAGTAGTTGAGTAGTTTGCGCCTACGAATCTCGAAGAAATACTTATTGATTCTATTGGAGTTGATTTTTTATAGGGTCCTATAAAAAATTATTTTAGAATTTATAAATATTTTATTATATTTTTTGGGATCCAGAGTGAACCCCACATGCATTCGGTAGAAATGTGCGGTAGAATTGTTTGGTAAGGCTGGGGTGACTGTGGGTCAAGCAGGTGACAGCAGATGACTTTTGGCCCAAAGGCTAAAAAAGAAGAAGAAGAAGAGAAACACATATTCAGGATGAGTTTGGATTGAAAAGTTAAGTAACTTATTTTTTTTTGTCTTTATTTGAATTTTTTTACATAAAACTTTTGTGACTTATTGATTAGTCTTGATGAGAAGAATCGGAAAAGTAATTTTTTTTTATTGAAACTCATAATTTTTGAATAAAGACAAAAATATGTTAATAGGACAACTTTTTGTACTTATTTTTGTCTTTTTTAAAAAAATTATGAATTTTGATCAAAATTTTATGCCTTTTCAATTCCTCTCGTCCAAAAGAATCAATAAGTTATAAAATTTTAACGCAAAATTAACAAATGTAAAAAAAAATTTAAATAAAGACAAAATACAAAATAAGTTACTGGTATACTTTTAACGCGAAATCAAGCCTTAATGAGTTAGTGGGTGGGGCCACAACCTTTTATGGGTTGAGGACAAGGTGTTATTGCTCTGAGCTAAAGTGTTATTATTCTGGGTAATTCATGACTCTCAATTCCGAGTACGTAGCATTTTCCTTTTTAAATACTTGAAGATTAGAATGTACTCTCTTCATTCGGATTTAATTGTCCCTAATTCTATTCTAACCGGCTAAAAAATGGGTTATTTCTTTGAATACGTAATGAATTTCATATCGAATATGGATCTTATTTAATAGATCTTGATTAGGTCTATAATACTATATTTTTAAAATCAAGTAAAACATTATAAATTGAAAGATATAATTGATTAAAAAATAACACAAACTCTAAAAAAAAACTATTAAATCAGGACGGAGAGAGTAGTCTTGGGAGCAATTTATTAGTGGAGAGCATTAATTAGCTCTCACTCTGATAGTCACTATGGCTCACACACTTTGATTATTTAAAGAAAAGATAAAATATGTACTTGCCTATTAAACCATTTTGCTTTTATGTACTTCATCCTTCAACTATCAACACATTCCATCCAATTCCATCCAAGATATGGATGGAAAATCCACAGATGAGGGTAATAAAGTCTTTTTCCTAACAATATGACTCATATCTATATCTAGATTCCTTCACCCTCATCCCAACTCCCATTCTTGAACTAGTTCTCAAACTAGTTGCCTCTCTCTCAAGATAAATCAAAATACCAGTAAAAGGCAATGATGCCTCAAATCCCACCTTCAGATTTATCTTCTGCACTTTTACCGTTTATCTTTTGCACCGTCTATTACACCCTACTGAATCAAATTCACTCTAATTGCTATTACTTGGTAGACTAAGGCTCTGTTTGGAACTTATGGAAAGGAAAGGAAAGGAAAAAAAAATTAAAAAATTTTTCCCTTCTATTTTTTGGTTGGGAGAGAAAGAGAGAAGAAAATAAAAGTTTTAAATTCAATGAATAATAAAATTTCTCTCATATTTTCCTATCTTTTTCTTTTCCTTTCCTTTCTTTTCTTTTCTATAAGTTTCAAACAGAGCCTAAACTAGAAACTAAACAGACTCACAGTTGTCATACTAGGGAAACCCAAATAGAACCCTAAACATAACAATATCCTAAATATTGCCCCCCTTTTTAACATACCCTTTTCTTTTTTTAAAAAAACATACCCATTCCATGGCAGAACTATTCATTTTGGGTAGTGGTTGAACTCTTGGAGAGGGAAAATGGTGACAAGTGGATTACGGTCGGTGCCAGAGGAGATGATGCTTCAATCGTCAACCCGCAACTTCAGATCTTTAACTCTTAGTTGAGTGTTTTCAAAATCTCAAGGATTTGGAAGAAGTACTGGTTCACTTTTTTTCGAACTCGTTTATCTCATTCTCTTCTTTTAGGTCAAAAGGGCAAAAAAAAAAAAAAGGGCGTAATGTTAGGTCACGATTTCCGTCCAGGAGACAAATGGTTTCTATCCGAGAAGTGGATGAAATGTGAGATTTGGCTTTAGTAAGAAACGGTTTGGTAGTTTAAGGGGCAAGTATGTGCAATTGATAGTTGAAGGACAAAACAAACAAAATTTGAATAGTTCAAAGGACAAGTACATATTTTACTCTTAAAGAAAACTCTTGTAGTATCATTACTACCATTTCGGGTCACTTTATAAAGAAAACTCTTGTAATATCATTACTACAATTTTGGATAACTTCCGTACATGTTAATTTATCTCATTCTGCGTTCACATACACACACTTCTTGAATGTGAAATCTATATAGAATATTCGATTAATCGGTACATTAAAACACTAAGAAAATCATAAATGACTTGGTCCTAGCCAGATGTGCATACACAAATCCCAACACATTTGCTTTTTTTCCCTTCCAATATTATATACATTAGTGAGGGTTAGCATGACAAGAGGGTCCAGAAGCTGTCTATTGTCTCGAATCCCAAATGCTTCTGTCGAGGCTTGAACTCTGGCTTCTCTTGTGGGAGTGTAACCGCTGGGCTACAAGCCTTTTGGTTAATGCAGCACGTGTGTTAGCCGTTGTCCTATGCGTGCATGTCCCACTTGATGAGTGGAGACAATTTACATCGAATGGTTTTGGACACATTTATACCGGATCATTATGCAGATACATATGTGTCAGTAGCATTACTTTAAAAAAATAGAGCCCGGTATTACATCTCTCTCTTTCCGGTAATACTACATACACACGACGTTTGCACAGCTCTGACCACACTCTTCTCATATTCATATGGCTCCTCATAAAAATTTATATGATAGGATCCACATATATGTGAAAGAGGTATAGTTGATTTTGTGCAAATGTGATCTTTACCAACATTTACGCTCTGGTAAACGCACACGTAAACCCGCGAACTTTATTTCGAAAGTCTAGAAAGCGCCCAATTAAACTCCTCCAAAATCTATGGATTTCCACCTATTTAAACACCACCTCTACCCCCCTTTCTTCACCAATCACCACCCTCAAATCGCTCCCAGCATCCCCAGCATCTCTCTTTCTCTCTCTCTCTCTCTCCACTCTCTCTCTCTCTCTCTCTCTCTCTCTCATACACACACAACCAAACTTCCATGGAATTCACTTTAATTTCAGAAGACAAAAATTGGTGGATCTATACCCTCCCAGCAATACTTCTTGAAACCCAAAACCTGTCCAACACTTGGCTTGTGCTCTCTATCCTCTTGGCCACCTTAGCTGTTGGGCTTTTGGCATGGGCCTCTTCTGCCGGCGGCCCAGCCTGGCAAAAGGGCCGGAACCAAATGGGCAGGGTCTCAATTCCCGGACCCAAGGGCCTTCCCGTAGTTGGAAGCTTACTCAGCCTGAGCCACGGCTTGGCTCACCGCACTCTGGCGTCTATGGCTTCGAGCCATGCCGCGTCCCAGCTGATGGCCTTTAGCTTGGGCTCGACCCCCGCGGTTGTGACCTCGGACCCACACATAGCTCGCAAGATCTTGACGTCTCCCGATTTTTCTGACCGTCCGATCAAGCTCTCAGCTAAGCAGCTCATGTTTAGCCGAGCCATCGGGTTTGCCCCAAACGCGACATATTGGCGGCTCCTGAGAAGGATTTCCGCTTCTCACCTTTTCGCGCCCAAGCGCATATCAGCCCACGAGGCCGGACGCCAGCTTGATTGCGCCGCGATGTTGAGTGCCATCGCTAAGGAACAATCTCTTCGCGGATTTGTAGTTCTAAGAAAGCACCTACAAGATGCTTCTTTGAACAATATAATGGGAATTGTGTTTGGTAAGTCACCATGTTAATTACATCAGTTTTTCTATAATCAGATTTTAAACTATTTTTTAAAGTCTAGAAATATGGCGTTTGGTAACTTTTTTGTTTTCAATTTTTGGTTTTTGTTTTTATTTTTTTGAAAACTAATGAAGGAAATTTGTTTAGCAACAAGTTTTTACATTTTTGTTTTTCAAATTTTTTTTTAGAGTTTTTGTAAATTATGGAAACTACAAAAAGGTGTTTTCTCCATTTTTTTTTTAGAAACACAAATATTACCAAACGTATTTCTTGTTTTTGTTTTTATGAAAACATAAATATGTTTCTACTTCTAGTTTTTTAAAAACAAAAAACAAAAAACTGAAAATGTTACCAAAAGTATTTTTCAAAATTTACGAATAAAATTTTTTGACGAACACTTGCATTAAGTTTTTAAAAGCTAAAATTTCAAAATCTATTCTTACAGTTTTTGGAGTACTATATTAATGAAGTTAGAACATGAATGGAGTCTTTTGTTGGAGAAATTTTTGGGTGCCGGGTGGGTACCATGTGACCATGCCCACGTGTTGTCCGAACAGCGCATTTGAGCTGTCCAAAATGTGTTGGATGGTCTAGATTGAAACTCTCTCCCTCCACTATCCCCACTGTCTCTCCTTTTTCTCTTTCCAAATCCGAACCGTCCAAAACCGAAATAGGCAGTTCGGATGAACTACGTGGTCACCATCTGGTGCTGACTCGGCACCCAAAAATGTCTCCTTTTGTCCCTTTACTATATACTACTGTCTTACCCTACTCCACTAGTGGTACAGCAAAGCTAAAAATAGCCCAGACAAAACATTCACTCTGTAATATTATATTGTGTTAGTTCAGTTACACGCTTGTGAAACAATATAATAAACCTATTAATTATAATGCCTATTGAGTGTGTGTAATAATAATAGTAATAATATTGAGTTTCTAATAAAAACCTTAAAATGAGAACCTTAAATACGACTTCATAGTTGTATGTGCAGGACGTCTATGTATCTTTTGCTAAATAAACATATCATATACACCAACAACATTCCAAATGGTACTCACACAAATACATAAACATGATGATCACCTTAGTATTTTCTCAAATATTACATACAATTGAAAAAACTCGTATCAATCCTTTTCTCTTTTTTATTTTTTGTGTGGGAATCCGAACCAGCTTACGCGCTGATTAAAAGTGCTACAAGTGGACATCATGGTCGTACCACACATATTTTCCCTAAAAGTTTATTTAACACACGTACGTACATTTTCTCTCGCTACTCTTTCTTCGATCCACTCTCTCACTCTCCCTCTCCCTCTACACGCATCCTCAGGCAAAAGGTACGATACGTCGGAACAAACTTCAAACGAGGCTCAAGAATTGCATGAGATTGTGAGAGAAGGGTTCGAGCTACTGGGAGCTTTCAACTGGTCTGATCATTTGCCATGGTTGAATTACTTTTATGACCCTTCGCACATCAACCAACGTTGCTTGGCTCTTGTTCCCCGGGTGAAAAGGCTCCTCCATCGCATCATTGAGGAGCATAAACTCTCTGGATCAGTGGTCAAGGTCTCTGATAATTCTGCTTTCGTGGATGTTCTGCTGTCTTTGGAGGGTGAAGAGAAGCTCCACGAGGATGATATGGTTGCTGTTTTATGGGTTCGTCTAAACCTCTCTCGCTTACCCTTGTTTAGAATTTTCTTTGGAGTAATTACTCAATAATCCAGCCCGTAGCACGAGCACGTGCACGTGGAGTTCCGGATCACTCCAGCGTCACATATTTATTTAGTCGTGTAGCCCACGCAAAGAACGGGAAACTTTGGAGGTCCTGCTAAATAAAATTTGAGATATGTCCTCCTAGATTTTCCCCAACAAGAATCATCCCTGAAACGAGCTTGTAGTCCTCCATGCTATCTTCATTCCACTATTTAATTCAAGCACTAAAGTCTAGGATCACTGCACCATTTCTACTGGATTGTTCACCTCTATGTTCATGTGATTAAACATTTAACAAACAAAATATTCAGAAAAATTTACCTGGAAAGACGTGTCTATTGTATTTTTGAAGTTAGTATATAGGTCCAAGTGGGCATTTCTGATTGAAACTAAGCTGTTATATCATTTTCATAAGTACCAAAATAACATATTCTGATATCATATATTTCTGTAAACCAATATGCAACAGACATTATACAAACACTCAGATATAACACCGCCACAACGTTGCTCATATTGATGGATGAGAACATTCATGAAAAACTTTAGGTATTTATCTGATTTTTTGGCATCTTTTCGAAAACATCTTTTGAACACATGATATACATCTTGTTGTTTAGTGGTCAATATCTGAGTTTAAATAGTTTTATTGAGTTTGACCGTTGATTTTCTTTAAAAGTCATGACCAGGGTCCCCTCTCTACTAAATTCCTAAATCAGTGCCCCATCTGTACTAAATTATTGGATTTGTAATTGTTCATACCAGCGATAATGTAATTTCCCTAGCTAGCTATTTCGCTTAATGAGATATCATCTTCTATTGTAGGAAATGATCTTTCGTGGTACCGATACAACCGCACTCTTAACCGAATGGGTCATGGCAGAATTGGTCCTGAATCCTGATGTGCAAGCCAAGCTTCACCATGAGCTCAAGCCCCTCAAAAATGCGAAAGACGCTGACGTGGCTAACCTACCCTACCTCCAAGCAGTGGTCAAGGAAACCCTACGTGTGCATCCACCTGGACCCCTCCTCTCCTGGTCTCGCCTCTCCACATCAGATGTCTGCCTCAGCAATGGCATGGTGGTCCCTGCCGACACGACAACCATGGTCAACATGTGGGCAATCACACATGACCCTAATGTGTGGGTGGACCCTTTTCTGTTCAAGCCAGAGCGGTTTTTGCTATCGGAAGGGGGCGAGGACGTGGATGTGAGGGGTAATGATCTAAGGCTTGCACCGTTTGGGGCCGGGCGCAGAGTCTGCCCGGGTAAAAATCTAGCGCTTGCGACCGTGAGCCTTTGGGTGGCTAAGTTGGTGCACCATTTCAAGTGGGTAGAAGATGGATCGAGAGGTGTTGATCTTGTTGAGATGTTGAAGTTGTCTTGTGAGATGAAGAACCCTCTCTCCGTTGTGGCTGTCCCAAGGAATTAATATCAGTGCTTCCAATTTTTGGCGAGGGCTTTTAGGCACATCTACCTAACACAAAATTGAGAAATTCTCTCTCATAAGTGAGTGGGTCCAGAAGGATGTCTATATGCAATGGCCGGAATCCACCCATTATGATATCTATATGTAATCGCCGAGATCCACCCATTATGGGAGTCTGGAAGCAAATATATCCGATAGATTTGCATTCAGACTCCCATAATATATAAATAAATTCGCACGAGTATGTTATCTTTTTTTTTTTTTTTAGTTTGGTATTGTACTCTGTGTAAGATTGTCTCAGACTTTCCTATCTAGCTAAGAGACGAAAAGAGGAGGAGAGTCCATGTGTGATGCTAGATAGAGTGTTTGTAAGACTTTTCATACAAGTAATAATATTGTTGTACTGTATTATTGAATAGACCATGTGTGATGCTAGATAGAGTGCAAGTTCGTATTCTAGTATAACATACGCGTTGACATGGAGATGGACAATCCTCCTACAACATATCATACACCTCATGCTCCGGCAACATAACCTAAAGTATGCGTTCGTTGCAATGCTCATTAGGAGAAGCTTTCGTTAACGTACAATAATATACGATGGAAGAGTCCCAATGAAAGGGTCCCGTAACGAAATTGTGACCGAAACTAGACGACTCTTAATCTCCTTGAAATGACGTGTAATTAGTCGCATTTGCATAATTTTTTCTCGTAGTAGATTTTTTTTTTCTTTCAATAGATTTCGTAAACAAGCACGACAAGAAAATCGTTCCATAGCAACGGTCGAAAACGTTGCCAAAAAACCCAAAAACCGTAGGTAGAGACCCGTTTAGGCTATATCAACGGTTGGAGAACCGTCGGTCAAACCGTTGCAATATATCCGTCGCTGTTAGGGGTGAGCAAAAAAACCATTGATCTGCAAATCCGATCCAAACCAATCCAAACCGCATAGTTTGGTTTGGTTTTTTAGTAGTGTGGTTTGACTCCGGTTTCAAAAAATTATAAACTGTGTTCAATGGTTTGGTATGTGGATTTATGTCAACGGTTCCAATTCCAATCTGATCCAAATCTATGTATGTGTGCATATGTGTGTATATATGTATATGAATTGATATATACATGATTTAGATACACCAAATAAAATTAGCCTAAGCCATAGTCAATTAATTTCCTAATCTAATACTCTAAATTTGTTTGATGAAAATATATTCATATTCTATCTAAACCTAACATAATAAACATAAATTGGCAAATTGCATTCATCTCTTTCTTTCTCGGTCAATAATAGACATTCTTTGTTAGCCACTATTTTATTTCTTAATAGTTCTTTCTTTACTATATTCCTAACATAAGAAAAGAATTAGTTTTAATACTAATAATGATTGATTTAATGTCTTTCACTACTCAATTTAAAAGTTTATGAAGATAGATATCTCAATTTCTTGCGATCCGTGGTCAAAATCGGAACCGAACCATATTTTTATGGTTTGGATTGGTTTGGTTCTATGCATTCTATGGATTGGTTTGATTATCTAAATTCACAATCCGTATGTATTAGTATGATTTTTGGTTTACTATAAAACCGAATCAATCCGGACCGCGCTCACCCCCAGTCGTTGTAGAGATATAGCGACGGTTTTGATGTGCCTTAGTATAGATTTATTTTTTAGTAACGGTTTCTTTAGTGACACTTATAATTGTTGCTAAAGGCAATTTTTCTTTTTTTGAAAAAACCAACCACTGTGTGACGTAAGCCTCCACGTGACACTGATGTGGCAGCCACATGTCGCCCCGGTGGTGCCCACGTGGTGCTGACGTGTCACCTGTGTGGCAGCCTACCTAGCATCCTTGTCGTGCTGACGTGTCACCTGCGTAGCGGCCTACATGGCAGCAAAATAATTTTGCTCCTCTTGGGAATTGAACCGCAAACCTTGCATGTGCGCGCGCATGCTTGAACCAATTGTACTAGCTCATAACTTGTGTAAATTCATACACCTTTTAATATTTATACTATACTAATTGGATTTTTTTTAATCCTTTTTTTTATCCAGTTTATACTATACAAACACCTACTAATATCATTTTTTTTTCCGATCGAAACCGTCTATTTTTTACATAATAAGGAGTACAATATTCGTACGAAGAATGAAATTAATATTACATAGAATTTAATGCTAGGTTCAATAATTACCTTTTAAAATTGGTATAAATGCACAAGACTGTACGCATGTAATCATATATGACACTATATTTAATTATAATTGTTTAGATTGATGCAAAGTAAGATAATAATTTTGATAGAGTATTATTTTGTAATATTCATTTACAAAAAAATGATATCTCGTGTGAGAAAAATAGTTCCATTATTCACTTATCTTCAAATAAATTGACATGCACCATGTACCAAAAAAAAAAAAAACTCTATTTTCCTAATTTTTTTTTCAATATTAATTTTGCCTTTTCTAAATTTTTGTTAGATTCACATTAAAATTTTTGATTGGTCAGTCGTTTCAATGAGATGAGTCTAAAAAATAAAACAAAATGCAATTAAAAGCATAAAAAATCACTATAGACAAAAAAATATCAAACAACTAACATTTGTTGTCTTTAGTGTCATCTTATATGATATTTTTTTTCAACTTCGGTCCACAATTTTATACTTTTCTTATTCTTGTTAAGATGAATGATTAATCCCAAAATGAATGATTAGTTTCAAAAATTACCACAAAATGCTAAAAAAAATACATTAAATAAACAGTATCGGAAAAAATACCACAACAAAAATTTAAGAAAAATAGCCCTAACAAAAGCAATGGCCTCGATCATCATGATTGTGTCGCGGTTGAGTGGCTATAGTATGTTCAAATACAACACAAGACTTAGTTTGTTATGAATTACATTGAACGTATAGATTTTAAATGTAATTACAAACTCAAATTTTAAAATCGTCGATCTGAACCGTTAGGATTTCACTTCTCACTAATTCCATCACTATAACCAAAATCGAGAATTGTCAGATTTCAGCGACCACATGATCAGACCACATTTGATGCCTCCCGAGGCATTAAAGTATTAGAATATTGCAAGACCTGACCCCCACCCAAGTCTTTTTTTTCGATCGGAATCGTCTATCTTTTACATATTAAGGAGTACATCATTAGTACCAAGAATGAAGTTAATCAGGTATCGCTACACACTTATCGGACAGAAAAACTCATTTTATTAATGAAACTGTGTATCGATAAAGAAATTTTCTAAACCCGATCGAGCTAAATTTGTACGAGAATAATTTAATCAATAAAAATAAAATCAATGGTCTCGATCGTTAGTCCGGGTTTGAAAAACCGATTGCATGAAAGAAAATTGGTTTTGGTGGTGTAAAATTCTACTAACGGTTAATGAAAACCGTCGCTATAGTCCAGTTTTTAGTAACAGTTAATGAAAACCGTTGCTATAGTGTTGTAATCTACTAACTGTCACATGAAAACCGTCGTTATAGTCCTTTTTCTAGTAACGTTTTGCAAACCGTTACTATATATACACCATCTATACCGATGGTTTTTTCAATCGTTACGGTAAAAACCGTTGGAAGATTCTAAATTTCTTGTAGTGAAGTCATGTGGCTGAACTGGGACATGAAAAAAAAACTAATTCGATATTCTTTAAAATTTGGAAGAATAGACCCTTTCAACGTTGACGGGTTAAATATTATTTGCTTTGGTTTTGTTGGAGGGAGGCTTGTCGCCCTTTGTGGAGGCAATATTGATTGAACAATATATAAAATATACAAGGCTGAACCCTGAAAAGTTTGTTTACTTGTCGCCCAAGTAGGACTTTTTCCCCTTTATCGGTAAAGAAAAAATGATTTTAATAATTTCTTTACACCATCGGTGTAAATATTTATTTTTTCAAAATCAATTGCATTGCGCCACGTCGTCATATTTTATTAATTGGAATCACTATTTTGACACGTGTTACAATACAATTGATTTGGAAGAAACAAATGTTAACACCAGCGATGTAAAGAATTTATTCTCTTTTATTATTCATTGAAACAAGGCTGAAGGAAGCCTGAAAAGTTTGTTTACTTGTTGCCCAAGTATGACTTTTTTCCTTTATCGGCAGAAAAAAAGACATTATTAATTATTGAAACAAGTTACAATGATTAAAAAGATTTGAAGAGAGATGGTATCACAACGAGGAAAAACTTACATGTCAACTATGTTGGCAGAACTCCAACTGTCAACAATCATATGCCTCTTTGGACCCGAAAGAAGTTGGCGAGGAGCCAACCGAAGAGACTGAAGAAAAGGATTCGTGGATGAACGTACAATTTATATTACCAATTGTTTTTATATAAAGAAGAAAAAGAGGTTGAAAAGGAGTGTATGTTTGTCTAATGCTATCAATTTTATGGCGTACGTGATGATGTAAAAAGAATAAAAGCATAGATATAGAAGATACTGAAGCTTCCTATTCAGCTCAAAAGTGTAAGCGGTCACGTAACGAGGTTCAAAGTTTACTTAGTCATAGCAATTTAATTCTAGACGACGTGAAATTCTCGAACGCGCTCCTTCATTTGCTCACATGGACCCTTTGATTTAGACAAAAGTCAACACGTTTAGGCATCCGATCAAAATCAAAGTATTTTATATAGGTTTCAGAAGTGAGTACATGACAAAAAGAAGAAGAAGAGGAGAAGCTGGAACACTCCTACACGTGCGATCCCCTGACTCTCCCTGAAAGTGTTATATTGGTTCAATTCATCATGTGACCACAATATTTTTCCCTGATCGAACATGTGATCGCAATATGAAATCGGACACTTTTTGACACAAGACGGGGAAGAAATCCCAAGCGAATAGAGAAAATAGTTCGAAACTTTCTAAAGTTGAGATCTCGTACCACGTTAGTTTCTCCGACTCGAAGTCTCCACCGAATAGAAAAATGAGTTATGTCAGAAGGCTGCAGAAGCTCGTATATTAATTTTTTAAAAACATCATATTTCGTAGGGCAAATCTTACGAAATCGATCCATTCGAAATAGTAATTAACAAAATTGCAAACATGTTTTTCGAACAAGAAAAGTTTTAACGTATTGAGCCAGGACATGCATGTTGCTTGTTCAACTACACAAAGAGACATTGGTGTCTTCTTCGATCGTGTTTCTTGACCTGAGACACCTTTTTGACTCAACAACTTGATTTATCTTGATTTGAAATAAGAAATTAAGATTCTTGATTTGTCTGGAGGCAAGAATCCTATAAACATGCAGTAAAACAAACCAGTGAGATGATATTAAAACACACACGAAAATATAGGAGGGACAACGAAACAAAACATTATTTATTAGCTGACAAATTCAATTTGATCATGCTAGAAGACTTTATGCAAAGTTGGTGTGGAACTGACCTTATCGGTTCTCCAGAATTAGTCGAGATACACGTAATCTAACTCAGACACCTGAATTATCAAAGAAAGGCCAAGGCAGTTAGTGCATACCATGTATTTATCGCCTACAAAATATTTGTTGTTATTTTGGGGATTTTGAGTACATAGATGATTTTGTTTTTGGGCAGCTCTATTTTCAGGCTCCGTCTATGTCAATATCTATATGGGTCTCTCCGTGATATTCCACATAGGTGAAACGAATGCTAATACGAATATCAACCACTACCACTCGTAAAGTATCGGATAATTTAAGATATTGCTTGTAAGAGAGAGAACAAGACCTCCAAATTTAAGGTGCAATGTTTTGTTAAACAACCCAATTAACTTTGACATTTATAAGGAAACATTTTCCTGATTGTGGAAAATGACATTTTTTACCTGCTACTAGCTTATGTTTGTTCTTAAATTAGAAACATGCAACATTAGAATAAGAACATAAAGTTTGTTAGGTGCGTCTTGGCGGAGAAGTGGTGGTGCTGCAGATTGTTGATTTGAAAAGCTGAATTGCATGTGGAGCATAGTAGTGGTGCCGTAGGTTTTTTAGAAACAGCGAAAACGATTATATAAATCAGATGTAAAGGATATAGAGACTAAGGCTCCGTTTGTTTCGATGTAAATGTAAAATATTTTCCCAGAAAAAGAACTTTCAATTTTTATTTTCCTGTATTTGGTTGGCACATAAAAAATATTTTTCAAAACAATGGTTTTCCGTCGTTTGGTTGTCAAAATGATTTTCCACTCAAATGGTTCTGCAAATATTGCACCAATAATACCTGTGTAAAATTTTTTTTGGACGGGCCGGATATGTCGAGCGGCACCACGTGGTACCCTTGCGGCATTGAAAAATTCCTCAAATGGTAGGAAAGAATAACTTTCCTTCTTGTTGGGAGCGCACACATATAGAAGCGCCCAAGCACAGAGATTGAAACACAACCGTAATGTTAACAATGGAAATATGAAAAAAAAATTATATGAAGAGAGACATGGTCCTTGAAGAAATCTAATTTGCAGCGCTACTCATGGACTTTTTTGAACTAGTTATTTATTTCGATCAAATCACATATGGGAGAAGGGGATTGGTACACCTGTTTTGAGAAGGGGGATGGGATACGTGGAGTAAGACCATCGGGCACCAAAAGCAAAAACAACTTACCGAGAAACAGAGAGTAAAACATTTTCATCCCTTTCATGCAAAATATTTTACCTGAAAAATATTTTCCTCCTCTTTCTATCAGCCAAACAGCGAAAATCAGTAAAATATTCTACTCAAAAATATTTTACGTCCAAACAAACGAAGCCTTACTGTCAATATTTTCTTTGTGCTGCAGAGCCTTGTGTATGGAGTTTCCTTCACCTGCCAAAGGAAACAATTCACACATGCTTTACATTTCTATTAATTTATTTTGGACATAGTATTCCAAATCTCTCATTTTTACCTTTAAAAATTGCTTTATTTCAAGATCAAAAACCATAACATAGTGAGAAAAAAATCCACTGCAACATATAGCTTTGCAAGTACTTATGACGTACGATAGATGGATATGTGAATGAAGATTATCAACCATTTGTTCCGCACTGGAATTGAGAATTCAAATCTATTTACTTATTACTTGTCAAATATGGAACTCGGGTAAAAAACAAGGGTAGTGATTTTTCCACTCCTCTTTCTACTTTTTTTTTGCTTTTATTTACTTGAAATTATCATTTTACCATTTCATTAGCTCATTTTTTCACGCATCAAGGGTTAATGTAGTAAAATTTACTTAAATAAGAACAAAATGAGTGTTGATGGTAAAAGAGAACTTCGAAAATCAGTTCCCGAAAACGAAAGACGGGCCAGCTGCTGTAAATAGACTTGACCCCTCAAGACATGGTTTCAACTTATCATTGTTTTGCTCATCCATCTATTAGGTGAGGTGAGCAAATTATTGATGCTATTAATCTTTAACAGAAACCAAAAAACTTTTTTCCCTCAGCAAAAAGAAGTATACGGAGATTAAATGAACCAAGGCATGACGACAATCGTCACCCAAGACTCAAAATAGGAAGGCGAGACGCTAATCAAAAAGAAAATGACCACTGGAAGGAAGATATCCAAACCTAACTACCGAACAAAACTTCAAAACACAACCAAAAAAATCTCCTATATATCAGATGAGAAAAACCAACTCAATATGAAAATAAAAAACAAACTACAAGCCCAACCTGCAACAAAACATGCACGATCAAAACCAGAGCCCTAGCTAAAACTATATATCCAGAACCAAACCGAACAAGACTTTGACTAGTATAAATCAGACAAATGCATGTTTGTCCCTTCCTAAAATGGGTGCCGTTGAACATAATAGTTTTATGCAAGCTTCTAGGCGAGTTTGAGCAAATGTGCATGGGGTGCAATATATATATGCATCAAGATTCTTGATTCCGGTGGAAAATCAAGAATCTGGCATCAGATTCTTGATTTTCCACCGGAATCAAGAATCTTGATGCACCAATGGCCTGAAAAAGCAATGGAATGCCGTTGCAGACATTTTCAAGTGCAGAGGATTTGAAGGGTATGATACGATCTATAACCATTTAATTAAAGCGGTAAATTCATATTATTACGCTTACCACAAACTTATGACGAACGAGGGAACGGCCCTGGAAGAAGAGCCCATTCAGCAGTACTAGAAACCATAACCATAGCAAGTTGAACACCTTCATGATAGGATACCACATCAATCTCTTGGTAAATAATGGAAATATCAAAACAAAATTGCTGCTGTGTTGGTTGTAATTCGTTGTTGCTTGAATCATGTTTGTAGGATTCGTAATGGGCTCTAACAAAATTAAAATAAAAAACATTTAATTTCTTGCCCAATAAATGGGTACCAACCAAACAAGTTTTAATGGGCAAGAAATTAATGATTTTTTTTTTTTTTTTGATTTTGTGGGCCCTTTATGGTAGGGGTGCTCAAGAAAATTGTCCGAACCGTAAAACTGGTCCGATCTGAACCGAACTGTCCGATTTGGTGCGGTTCTTCCATTCTACAGTCAGGTTATGGTTTCAAAAAATAAGAACCATTAATTTTGGTTTGGTTACTGATTTTCAATTAAAAAACTGTAGTTAGAACCAGACCGGGCTGTTTAGAACTAATATATATATATATATATATATATATATATATAGAGAGAGAGAGAGAGAGAGAGAGAGAGAGAGAGAGAGAGAGAGAGAGAGAGAGAAATACATATGTGTGTTTAATTAAGTATGTATTTGAATTTAGTAGGTTAATCTTTTCCTTGCTAAACTTACTTTATTTAGAGATAAAATCTCATTTATTAGGAAAGTTTTTATTTTCTTTCTTCCTTGCTATTCTAACTGATTACATTCATATTCTTTCAATTCTTTGTAACCTTATTTAATAGGTAATAGTCTTAATTTCAATTTCACGTCTCTCTTTCTCACATACAAGTGATACGTTTCATCAAGTTTCATCCCTTTAAGATTGTGAATAAGTGTTTGAATGCTAATTGAATGGAACTAGAACCGAAACAAAATCGGACCGGTCTTGCGGTTTGGTTTTGGTTAGGTTCCATGTATATACTGATTAGGTTATTATAGTTTTCAATTTTTAAGAACCGTTTGAAATGATCCGGTTACTGGTTTTCTAGAGAACCGGACCAATCCGGACCGTGTGCACTCCTACTGTACGGGTCCTACAAAGATAATTCAAATAGCAAGTTATTCTTATAAGAGTAATACTTTTTTATCGGTTCTTAAAAAAATTAGCACAATCTAATATCGGTAAGATTATTTCTAAATTCGTAGTGTGCCCTATGAATTATAAAACCTACAAATTCTAAAAACAAACCTTACCAATATCAGATTCTGTTAATTTTTTTTACGAGCCCATAAAAATTAGGGAAATTTTCACCTTGACCCCTCATGGTTTGCGCCGGGTGCGGATACACCCCTCCTCCTTTGAATATCAGCACATAACACCTTCTGGTTTCTGGACTAATGTGCACAGTGACTATGTTAACGGAAACAATTAAAATACCATTTTGCCCTTTCTTATATATATACTTATACCTCTTTCCCTCCAAATCCCATTTCACGAAGAGAGAGAGAGGAGATAAGAAAGAGACCAACACCCTAGGGTTTCTTTCTGGAGCAGCGATTCAATTCACAACGATCGTTCGAGGTTGAATGCTTGGTCGCGACAGTGAAGACGTTGAAGGATCTTCTGCGTGTTCGTCAAAGTAGCCTTTATTTAGCGTATGCAGAGAAGGTATCATCTCAAACCCTTGAACCATAACTGGGTCAGACCAAATTATTTCAACTATGACTATTTATCTGTCGATTTGCTTGATTTTTGAACTGTATGTGTATTTATATAGCCTTCGAAATGGTAGTTGGGATGTGGTCCCCTCATGTTTGCTCTATTTTTTAAAATGTGTGCGTAAGAATCGATTTTTTTACTAGTTGTGCACTTTTCCCTTTTATTTAAAGCTAGTGGGTGTCGGTTGTGTGGGTTGGTGGGGTTTTGGTCAATGAATAAAATAGTGCATTTTTTGCTGCTTTGCTATGCTTTTGACAGAAATGGGGGACCAGTACTTCAGCTTTGAAGTACACCATGGGGGACAATTTGTTTGGAATCCACAAGTGGCCTATGTGGGTGGTAAGGTAGATTATGTAAGTGAATTTGACCCTGCTAGGTTGTCATTATTTGAAATTAGGGATGTGTACTACAAGATGTTAGGTGGTACAGGTGCAATTGACCTGTATTACAGGTGGCCTGGGTATACACTTGATACAGGTTTAGCAATGATAAATTGTGATGGTGATGTGCTAAAGATGTTAGAGATGTACAAGGGTTTGACTGTCATTATAATATATGTGGATAAGTTAATGGACCCCCTCCTAGTTATGTCATCCAATGGTGAGATTTTATCAAGTTCTCCAGTAATGCCAAGTGGACTTGTCATTGACCTGTCTGATAATGATGAGGGCACAGGGGTTAAGGACTTTGGGGCTGAAACTGTAACTGAAACTGAGGTCGAGGACATTGGGGATGAAAATTTAACTGAGGTTGGGGACATTGGGGATGAAAATTTAACTGGGGTTGAAGATGAGGCTAGAATGGAGTGTGATCTTAGTGATGCAGATTCTGAGGACTTAGATTATGTTACTAGTGAGGAAGATAATGACGAAGTTAGTGATGATGATGAACTTAGTGATGATGCTAGTTGGTTGTATGAGGATTTAGAAGGTCCAGATGATGATATTTTTGAAGTTAATTCCCATAGGAGGGTACCTGAACAACCTCAACCACAACCAACCAATGCAGATGTTAATACTGATGAGAAATGGTACTCTGACCCAGAGGATGAAAAAAATCTTAGTCTAAAGGGATCATTAGATGAAGATGGGGATGGACACCCAGAATTCAAAGAGAAGATCCACATGGCCAACCCTATACTGGTAGAAGGAATGAAGTTTACTGGAGCAAGACAATTTAGGGAGTTTCTTAAAGAGTGGAATGTGGTCAATGGGTATGACATAGAGTACAAGAAAAATGAATCTACTAGGATAACTGCTGTTTGTAGGTATGGCTGCACTTGGAGGATTCATGCTTCTCCTATAATGAGGACCACAACTTTCCAAATAAAGTCAATAACAAGGGAACATGAGTGTGGAAGGTAGTATGATAATAGGCAGGCCAATTCCAGCTACATAGGGAAGAAGCTGTTGGATGAAATCAAGGACAACCCTACCATTAACATAACTAGTTTGAAGAACAAGATAAGGAGGAAGATTATGGTGGATGCTAGTAGGTAGCAAGTTTACAGGGCAAAGAGGAAAGCAACAGAACTGATTGCTGGTGATATCAAAGAACAATACCTAAGGATTTGGGATTATGCTGAGACAGTTAGGAAACAGAACCCAGGGAGCCATATCATTATCAAAACTGATCCAGATACAGTTGAACCTACCTTACAGAGGATGTATTTCAGGGTGTCAGCAATGAAAGATGGATTCTTGGCAGGGTGTAGACCTATCATAGGACTTGATGGATGTCACTTGAAAGGTATTTATGGAGGGCAGTTGTTGTCTGCTGTTGGGAGAGATGGGAATGATAACATGTTCCCAATTGCTGTGGCATTGGTGGAGCTTGAATCAAAGGATTCTTGGATGTGGTTTCTATAGGTTTTGCAAGAGGACATTGGCAGTTATGAAGAGATGGGTTGGACATTTATTTCAGACAGACAGAAGGGATTGATTGAGACATTTAATGAGCTGTTGTCAGGGTGTGATCACAGGTATTATCTTAGGCATATGTATAGCAATTTTAAGGTGAAATTTCCTGGTGCTTTTATGAAGGATTTATTCTGGAAAGCAGCCTCCACATGCAGTGTAAGTGGGTTCAATTATTGGAGGCAGACAGCTGTAGAGTGGTTAAGGGCTGTTACCCCTTCACTGTGGGCAAGGTCTCACTTCAGTACAAGAAGCAAATGTGATGTGGTAGTTAACAACATATTTGAGTCTTTCAATTCTTACATCTTGGAGGCCAGGGAACTGCCAATTATCTCAATGTTTGAATGGATCAGGAAGAGAGTGATGCAAAGAATTCAGGTTAAAAAGGCTGGGATGCAGAAATATTCTGGTCATTTATGTCCTAATATACATGAAAAGATAGAGAAGTTGAAGGTAGAGAACAAGATCTGTGTTGCAGCTTGGTGTGGTGAGTTAGAGTTTGAGGTTGATTACTATGACAGGACTTATACAGTGGATTTGAGAACCAAATTTTGCAGTTGCTGCAGATGGCAACTAACAGGTATACCATGCTACCATGCTATTGCAGCTATTCAGAAGAACAAAGAACATGTGGAGACTTATGTCCATACTTATTTCACCAAGTCTGGGTACCTCGCTGCATATTCCTACATGATCCATCCAGTTCCAGATATGCTTGACTTTGTACAAACAGGTTTCCAACCTCTAAACCCACCAAATTCTAAGAGGGGAAGTGGTAGACCCAAGAAACTGAGAAGGAGGACTGCAGATGAACCTAGAGATCCAAACAAAGTTACAAGAAGAGGGTTGAATGTTACATGTGCCAAATGTATGCAAGTTGGGCACAACAAAAGATCATGCAAGAACAGAATCCATCCTAAGTCCAAGTTAGTCAAGGTAAATTTATGTCACTTAGTCATCTCCATATATTGCACTCATGTTTTCATTTTATTTAATGACGTGTATTTGTTTATGCCAGAATGGTCAGACATCCAATGCAACCTCTCAACCAATGGGAACACATACTGATGTACCTCCCATAATAGTAATATTCAGAATCATTTCATGTACTAGACAATTTCATATTGTATTTGACTTGCTACTCTTGCATGACTTTTTAGGGCACAAGAACTAGAGCTGGAAGGGGAGCAAATGGAAGGGGAATGACAACTTCAATTGGAAGGGGAGCAACTGGAAGGGGTGTCACAACTGTTGGAACTGGAAAGGGAAGGGCAAGGGGGGCTGGATCTTCACAACCTCCAATTGGTTCATCATCACAACCAATTGGAAAAAGTACCGGAAGACGTGTGACTACAAGGGGAAGGGGGGTTGGATCTACACAACCTCCAATTGGTTCATCATCATAACCAATTGGAAGAGGTACTGGAAGAGGTGGCAAACCTTCATCATCAGGACCAGTTGGAGGACCTTCTTTGGCAACAGTGCTTCAGAACATAAGAGCAAAAAAGCAAGCTAGAGTCGTTGGGATGTAGTGGCTTATGGCTTTACTATGTGTTTGTGTTTTTTTTTGGGTTTCTGATACTTATGGTAACTATTAAGTAATGTTGGTTGCTGCTGTGCAATCTTTTTGACATTGGTGGTGTAGTTGCCAATGGTTAATTATGTTGAAACTGAATTATGTGGCTGCTATGCAGTCTTTTTGACATTAGGAATGTTTGTGTGCTTGCTCGGCAGGCTGCTACTTCATTAGGAACTGTTTGTGTGGCTGCTATGCAGTCTTTTTGGCATTAGGAACTGTGAACTAATGTTGACTGCTGCTATGCAGTCTTTTTGGCAATAAAATTCCAGTTATTATTGGCAATGGAATGTCTGTTTGCAATGGACTACTAAGCGTATGATTTTATTAAGTTAGAACTGTATGTTTGAACTATATTCTACCCATATTTTTTCATGTTTATACTGTGATGTGGAATGTGAGTTTGTATGCTAGAATTGTAATGCAAAACATTGGAACCACAAGCTGCACTATTAAGATTCAATCACATAAGTTCAACACAAAGACTCATTTAGAACATTGGCTTTCAATTTTGCATTACACCAAAACACTGCCACTCCCCAACCACTTCCCCAGCTACTGGAAGAGGAACCCAACAAAAAAAACCAAAAAAAAACCAAAAAACCCTAATCCCCTTCCAAACCCTACTTACTGCCCAGCTTCATTTCATTATCAACAAAATTGTGCAAAGCACACACAATGCAGAGGTCCACCAGATCCACTTCATCATCGTCTTGAATGCTTCCACATTTGCTTCCACCATCACCAGTCTAGCCATCAAACGTGGGTCTTCATGAACCACCCTAGGGTTCTCTTCCACCCTTGGCCTCTCTTCCACCATTGGGCTCTCTTCAACCTTCTCGTCTCCTACATTAATGATTTGAACAGGTTTGCACCAAGCCCAGGTATCACAACCCCTTGGTTCAGAATCGCAGACGTAATAGAGCTTCCCCTTCGATGGCTTCTCAAACTCCACCACTCGAATTGCAGCTCTCTTCCCACATCGACACTTCTTTGGTACGTACCTTAAGTCTAGAGCATCGCAACCCTTAGAGTTGGTTGTGGATGAGGAAGCCATGGCTGGGTTGCAGAAGATGATGAATGAAAAAGGAGAAAGGAAAAGGAGAGACGTATGGGAGAAGTACCAAATGGATTGATAGGGTTTTGTTCTTATATTTGTTATTTGTTACTAATTAAGGGCATTTTGGTCATTCATAGTAGGAAAAAGTTGATCCAATTGCCGAAGAAGAGCGTGTATACTACGATCTGTTACTGTGGATGGAAATGCTCACTGTGCACATTAGTCCAGAAACCAGAAGGTGTTATGTGCTGATATTCAAAGGAGGAGGGGTGTATCCGCACCCGGCGCAAACCATGAGGGGTCAAGGTGAAAATTTTAAGAATAATTTGCAGAATAAATCATCTTTGTGGAACCCATAATGGGCCCAAAAAAAATCATTAATTTCTTAACAATTCTGCCAGATCTAAACAAACATGAAATTAATAATTCTGTCGTCCAATCCCGTGCAAAACAAATATGAACTAATCCCTTCTCATTACAAATCCCACTATAATCTCATTTCATTACGAATCTCATCCCATCTATCACAATTATCAAACGACACCTTATACTCGGCCAACTACTGAATAGTTTTACGGATAATATGGAAGCTTCATGTCTTTGAAAATTTCGGAAGCAAATAAATCATGAATAAGACTGGCTGAGGCTTCTAATTAATGTTGACTCTCAAGAGGTTTCTTGCCATCAATTTATCGCTGGACTCGATTTCTTCGTTTGAATTAGATGTGTTATTTGTCTCATTGTGTATAATAGGTCTCTGTAATAGTTGCATTAGTTGAACATGGTAAGTTGTAACAATCTTATTCATCAATGAATTTAGGGGTGCTAAAAAAAACTGTCCGAACCATAAAATCGGTCCGATCCGGACTGAACCATCTTATTTGGTCTGGTTCTGCGGTTCTACGATCAGGTTATGGTTCCAAAAAAAATAAGAACCATTAATTTTGGTTCAATTACTGGTTCTCAATTAAAAAATCGTGATTAGAATCGAACCGAACTGTTTGAAACTAAGATAAATATAAAAATACATATGTTTGTGTAATTAAATATGTATTTGGATTTGGTAGGACTCTTCCTTGCTAAACTTAATTTATTTAGAGATGAAATCTCATTTGTTTGGAAAACTTTTATTTTCTTCATTTCCTATTTCAGCAGATTACCTTCCTATTTCTCTAATTTTATGAGTTCATATTTTGTGAATAAGTGTTTGAATGTTAATTTTATAGAATCGAAACCGAACAAAAACCGAACCGGTCTTGTGGTTTGGTTCTGGTTAGGTTCCATGCATATATTGGTTAGGTTTTGGTTCTTAATTTTCTAAAACAGTTTGAAATGGTCCGATTACCGATTTTCTAGAGAACCGGATCAATTCGGACCATATGCACCCCTAAATGAATTTCTAATTATTTCTCCAAAAAGTGGTTTGTTGCCAAACTTTTTCTCCTCTTCCACAAGGAAACGATCGTACTTACCTTGTGTATTAGACTTTCCATTGGTTTTTTGGTGGGCCTAATTAATGAGCTCGCAAGGTCTGATAGCACATAGGAGGTTTTGAAACCGAAATTACAGAGGGTATAAATTTCTAAGTTTCAGGCCTTAATCAAAGGGCCATGAGTTCTCAGAACTACCTTTTTTTCCGCAACAAAACAAAGATGATAACGACTCTGCAACTAGCATGATAATTGAATATTCGTGGATGATCTCTTTAATTAAAATCACATTCTCTTGCAGTTTCATTGCGTCACTCTTTTTTTTTGGGGGGTTCTTTTTCAAAACTAATTTTGATTCCAGCAAATTACGCAAGTTTAGCAAGCAAACCATGAACCCCAAAAAAAAAAAAAAAAACTAGGGAAAATGACGGTCCAAGACGTGTTTTGGTAATTAATATCCACCAAAGACATACTGAGAATATTTGTTAATGATGAAAATATCCTTAGCGGGTATTAATTATCAAAAAACGTTATTAGCCATCATTTTCTCAAAAAACAATATATAATTGCAAAAACACAGGATCCCCATAGACCATATATAGCCTTTGAAGATTTCCAAGTCGGGATTACGGATTAGCATATGAATCGGGATGCGAGAGACACAGACTACTGAAACTGTGTTCCAATCAAGTAGCAGTGGTTAAGTTCCCTCTAGTTTTAAGTTTTTTGGATTTATGTCGAACAAAAAAGAGAGAGACCGGAATCGTTCATTTTGTAGAACTCGTGGAGAAGAATATACACGCCAAAAATTAGTTTGATTGGACTTCGTTTGATATATGAACAAATCGTGTTGTTTCAGGAAAAAAAAAAAACCCCTAGACAATTGAAGTTTCAATCCTTTGTATATTTTTTTTTCTTTTTTTTTTTTTCTAGCACAAACGCAAACTTTGAAGCCCATAAACCCATGGAATGCAGCCCAAAATCTGAAAAGGTCTTCGAGCGAGTTATGTTAGTTGGACATATTGGGCTTTTAAGGAGCCTGTCTTCTTGCTTGGCCTTTTAATTGAGCAATTTATCCAATCATACAAGAACAACAGGAATGTACATGGCCCGGCCTTGAAAACACTGACATGCAGAACAAATCTTGCTTTACGAGACATGTCATTCTCTCGCAATACATCACCTTTAATTCAAAAAATAAGTACTTATTTGAAAAATAAGTATTAATTTTAGTTAGCGGAACCAATCCAGATATGGCAAGAAAACTTTGACTGCAGCTCACATGCCAAATATACAGAAAATGTGATATCAAAATGCACACAGGAAGTGTAGGATTAATTGACATAGTTGAAAGTAAAGGGGCTAATTGACATATTTTGAAAGGAACATATTTTGAATCGAAACAAATCAATGATCGATCACACCAAGAACAACAACAGTTTATTTGCATTCAAGGACAAATTTAATGCTTCAACATGGACAGTTGAAGTTGCAGCTTCAACATGGTGGCATGTCTTGTGGTGGAGGCAACAATCGGTCTTCCGGGCGATCGCCATTTTTGACGATGAAGGCCATCTCCATTCCCCAAGTTAAGTGACGCTCAAGATGACAATGCATGAACCAAACTCCTGTGACAAACATGGTGAGTCAAATATTGCAACTTGAAATAAAACTAACTAGGCATGCACATAGCAATACGGATGTAATTACTTTTATCATATCTATCATATCTAATAGGTCTTCCAATTTGAAATAAAACACTCTATGGCCTTAGAATTTTAAGAAAATACCACTGGCAGGACATATGTAATATTAATACTCCTTTCGTCCCATTTGTTTGCTTGTTATGGAAAATCCGACTTTTTAAGGAGTCAAAGTTAAAAGTTCAAATTTTCACAATTGCCCCATAATTTAACTTGAGTATTTACCTCAAGTCAAAAATAGAGGGGTAAAATTGAAAGTTTGTCATGTTTTGGTGGTTATTTTTAAAAACAAAGCATACAATTTAGGAAGGCTAAAAATTGTAACACGAGCAAATAAAATGAGATGGAGTGAGTATTTATCTTCCGCAAAGTTCTGTTTTCGTTGAAAAAACATACCAGGATTGTTGGCCTTGAATCTTATGGCTGCCCAACCATTCTTAGGGACAGCAATGGTATTTTGTAGAGGAGGGTCTACAAGATTATAACCCAATGGGTCCTTATCTTTGTCAAAATTTCCAAATCCCCACCCAACCACGTAAAAGCTGTATCCGTGCAGATGCATGGGGTGATCTGTGCCCGCAACCAAGTTCGTCCCTTGCAAAACAATCTCCACCGTCGAGTTGTACTCCAGTACTTTTACTTCCGTCCCGTTTTGTGGCAACTCTAGCTCCAACGGAAGATAATCAGCCGTATAATCGAAAACCAACGGTGGGTAGCTGGGAAAGTTAGCTCCATAAACGCCATTGATGTGTTTATAGTAAGCTTGAAGAATATCGATCAATGGGGAAACGAAGCTTATGTTGTTCACGCTAGCAGAGAGTCGTGTCCCATTAGGACCCTCGCACGAATTGTTAGCACAAGGGAGGGTATTAACAGAAATTGTGAAAAGTAATTTCGTTGAAATGTTTAACGGGACGTGGACCGGATGTTCTTCGCTTCCCAGGCTTCTAAGACGGCCAGTGAAGCTAACGGAAGCGTTCGTATCGTTGTAGCGTGGAAGGAAAGGTAGCGGCGGGGGCAAAGATGAAGAGTAGTTTCCTTTGTACTGGATAATTGCCGTGGTGGTGGTGTTGTCGTACTCAACTCCAGCTGTGCTAGAATAAACCCTAGCGGCCATGTAATAACGACCAAGTGGTTGGTTGGTTTGCAATAAGGCGTCGATGGTTTGTCCAGGGGATATGGCTATGTAATTTGCTTTTAGTGGTTTGGTGTAGCTAGCGTCCGTTCCGACGATCGTAAGTTGATGTTTTGCGACAGTGAAGAACATAATGTCAGTCATGCCAGCGTTGATTAGACGGAGTAGGTATGTTTTTCCGTGATCCACCATCAGCTTGAATGTATCTGCAACAAAAAATTCAGTTACGTATGTAACGAAGTAGACTTGGTTGAACAAAAAGACTATAGGCTTGAAACTATGCGCAAAAAGAAAAAGGTAGATTCTCAAAATCTTTCCTTTATTTTTTTTTGAGCAGCAAAAGAGAAATTTTATGAATCTCAATAAGAGTACGCGCGTCGAACATCTAATAGAAAATTGGATGAAACACCTAAAAGGGCCAAGCCGAAATACCAAATGGGTCAAGCCTAGACGCCAAACCAACATCTGTTCTTTAATTTGGGGAAAAATGACGGTTAAGGACGTGTGTTGATAATTAAGACCCGTCAAAGACATTTTCAGTATTAACAAATATTCTTAACTTGTCTTTGGCAGATATTAATTACCAAAACACGTTATGGGCCGTCATTTTCCCTTTAATTTGTGGAGAAATTAAAGAAAAAGTAACATTGAAAATCAAACCAAAGCTTTCCTTTTTAGGATTCAAAAATAGAATTTTGCATATGAAATAGGTATACATTTTAACACGTTTGATTGGGTCACGTGGGTGATAACAAATTTATGGTGATGTATTTAATTATGAAAAACTAACCATGGAGCTTGTGAAAGGGTTTGCTGAATGCTGAAAATTCCTTACGAAGGTTTGAAGCCAAAATCGGCCCAAATGAGATTTGGGGCCTTTGGACCATGCATTTGTTTCAAATTCTAGTGCTCCTAGTCTGCTGAACTGATACCTCTTCTGGGCCTACTCTCTCTCTCTCTCTCTCTCTCTCTCTCTCTCTCTCTCTCTCTCTCTCTCTCTCTCTCTCTCTCTCTCTCTCTCTCTCTCTCTCTCTCTCTCTCTCTCTCTCTCTCTCTCTCTCTCTCTGGGTGAGTAATGATGAGAGGAACCGGAATAGTAGAAAATTATGACTTTTATGAAAGTATTTTGAGAAATATCTAAATAAAAGCTTGAAAAGTCAATTTTTGGATAGTTTCTTGGTTATTTTTCAAAATATTTATGTAAAAGTCATAATTTTTTACTTTTTCAGTTCTTTTCATTTTTACTCACCCATATAACATAAAAGTTGATATAAAACTAACAAACTTAAAAAAAATTGAATAAGGATAAAACCAAAAAATTGTAGTGTATAAGTTAATAATTAGCGTGAACGGAGGTGACGAGAGTCTAGAGAACAAAAAAAGGTACAAGATGGAAGATTCGACCAATAATATTATGTATACGAAAAGTATTAAGTTATACAAAAAAGTAGTTTACTGTCAGAGTGAGATCAATCCATAGCAGTGGCGGAGCCTAAATTTTAAAACTCGGGGACTCAAAAAGGGGCTGGGGCCACCCCTCACCCCAAGATAGCTCCGCCTCTGATCCATGATAGGAAGTAGGAACCACACCCAGGAACAGAGCTAATTTTAGTTAGCCGGGTGAAAATATACACGTAAGGTTATATTTCATCTCAATGGGGCTAAACTTTACACGATTGACATACATATATATATATATATATATATATATATATATTAGTATTTTACAAGATTGACATACATATATTTTAACATGTCATTAAATCTATAAATTATTTGAATTATTTGAATGAAATTAAGTAGAGTGAGTGAGACCTGATTTGGAGCAGGGATAGAGATCTCCAGGTTGACCATTGATAGTGAGAGCATCAGATACGTTCGGGTCTCCTCCTGTCCGATGCAGCATATTCAAAACTTCCTCCACATCTTCCTTCCACCACTCTCCTGCAAATATAAATAATTCATCAACAGCTACAATAAACACGATCTGATCAAGGAAAAATTATTTCTTTTGTTCTGATAATTCATAGTTAGACTCCTATAATGGTGCTTCCCGCAATACTCGACTTGCCCCGCTCGGCTAAATAAGTCAACTGACTTATTTTTTTGTCTTTATTCAATTTTTTTTTCATATTTGTTAGTTTTTCGTCAATTTTTTTGGAGATTATTGCATCCTCATGACGAGAGGAATCTAAAAAGTAAAACATAATGATTGAAATCCAATTTTTTTTGAATAAAGGCGAAAAAATTGGCTTATTGGCTTATTTTTTATTCAAAAAAATTAGGTTTCGATCTTAATTTTTTACTTTTTAAATTCCTCTTGTCATGACGATGCAATAATCCCTAAAATTGACGAAAAACTAACAAATAAGAATTTTTTTTAAATAAAGACAAAAAAATAAGCCAGTTATCTTATTTAGCTGAACGGGGTATGTGTGGTAGAAGACGAGTTGAGCTCAAGCTACAAGTTTTTTTTATGCTCATGCTCGTAGGTTGATAGTGCCATTACTCCAAGAGTACTGTTGAATAATCATCATGGACCAGAGTTTGAGTTTTATACCTAGAATTATGGGCACTTCAGCATGAGGCTTAGGAAAAGGATAGCCAGAGCCTTTCTTGGGATGGATGACAATCGCCCCGTGAACTGTGGCACGTGACCAATCGCTATGAGCGTGCCACCACAAGGTTCCTTCTTCTGTTGACAATACAATTTTCTGGCTAAACTTTGCTCCGGGTTGAATAGGGCACTGTGTAATATACTCTGGACCATCTGTCCAAGGGTACTTGGGTTGTTTTACTCCATGCCTACAAAAACAATCAACAAATGGATTATTATGTGCATCTCTCTCTCTCTCTCTCCAGAAACAAATGAACATATATATACCAGTGAATGGTGATGTTTTCTTTGCCTTTGTTGTAGACGTCGACGATTACGGTATCACCTTTGTGAACATAGAGAGTTGGTCCAGGAAATTTTCCATTTACTGTCAATATTTTCTTTGTGCTGCAGAGCCTTGTGTATGGAGTTTCCTTCACCTGCAAAAGGAAACAATTCACACATGGTTTACATTTCTATTCATTTATTTTGGACATAGTATTCCAAATCTCTCTCATTTTTACCTTAAAAAATTGCTTTATTTCAAAATCAAAAATCAGAACATAGTGAGAAAACAATATACTGAAACATATAGCTTGCAAGTAACTCGGGTAAAAAAAACAAGGGTAGTGATTTTTCCACCTCTTTCTACCATCCGCACTACTTTTTTTTTTTTCTTTTATTCACTTGAAATTACCATTTGCCCTTTTATTACCTCACTTTTTCATGCATCAAGGGTTAATTTAGTAAGAGTACATGAATAAGAACAAAAATAGTAACAATTTACATGAATACGAACATAAAGAGAAGTGTTGATGGTAAAAAGAAAACTTTGAAAATCAATTCCAAAAAATGAAAGACGGGCTCTGTAAATAGACTTGACACCTCAGTACATGGTTGCTGTGTTCATCCATATATTAGGCAGAAATGATTCTCACACAGAGAATTTTGCACATATCTTACACACACATTTTTGTAAGGTCCATATCAGGGTTCCACAAAAGGATCCGAACCGTTCATCTTTTTAAAAATATTTTTTGGAGGGTTCCTGTAAAAAATCAGCTCCAACGGATATCGGTAAGAGCTTTCTCAGAAATTGTAGGGCGAATCATTCTGTTTTGCCCTACGAATTCTAAGAAAGTCCTTACCGATATTTGTTGGAGCTGATTTTTTACAGGAACCCTCAAAAAAATATTTTAAAAAATATGAGCGGTTCAGATCATTTTGTAGGACCCCGATATGGGCCCCACAAAAATGTATGTGCAAGATATGTGTAAAATTATCTGTGCAAGTAGCACAGTTGATTTAGGTGAGGTGAGCAAATTAAAGTTGTTTTCAAAAAATTATTGCTGTTATTCATCTTTAACAGAGAATAAAAAAACTTTTTTCCCTCAGCGAAAAGAAGTATATAAAGATTAAACGAACCATGGGTACAACGACAATCATCACCCAATACCCAAAATAGAAAAGCAAGACACTAGCCAAAAGAAAAAGGACCACTGGAAAGAAGATACCCAAACGTAATAACCGAACACCTCCAAATTAAAACACAACCAAAAAGCACCTATATCAACCGATCGAGAAAAACCAACCCTATCCTAGAACCAAAAAACAAACGCCCGACCTGCTCTTTTTTCATTCAACATTTCGTTGGATTCTCCTCCCCCTCTTCTCCTCATTTAATGTACCATTTGTCAAGTATTCTTAATAAAACTTTTGTTGCTTATAAAAAGAAACACCCAACCTGCAACAGAACACAATCAAAACTAGAGCCCTAGCTAAAACTACCAAGAACCAAACCGAACAAGACTTTGACTTGTACTATAAATCAGACAAATGCATGTTTGTCCCTTCCTAAAATGGGTGCGCTGCATGTTGAACATGATAGTTTTATGCAAGCTCCTAGGTGAGTTTGAGCCAATGTGCATGGGCTGCAATATATGCATCAAGATTCTCGATTGATCCAATGGCCTGAAAATGCAACGGAATGCCGGTGCAGACATTTTCAAGTGCAGAGGATTTGAAGGGTATAAAACGAGCCATAACCATTACGCTTACCACAAACTTATGACGAGCCAAGGAATGGCAATGGAAGAAGAGCCCATTAAGCAATACTAGAAACCATAAAAATTGCAAGTTGAACACCTTCATGACAGGAAACCACATCTAATCGATCTCTTGGTAAATTCAATGGAACTATCAAAAAAAAATTGGTCTACTTTTTTTTTTTTTTTTTTTTTTGGCTTTCCCTTTTTTGCTTTCTTGACTTGTTTGCATGGAGTTACATCTATTTATAGGGGCACTGAAGTGGCAAAATGGAAGCCAATAAGAAAGTGAGGAGTCACTATCAAAAATGAAAGTGGGTATTTAATAACTTGTACCAATTCCCTCCTTGTGTTGAACCGATATGATTGACCAGTCTTGGCTTTCTAATTTTCACTTGGTTTGAATTTTCTAACATCAGCAATTGAACCGTTCCCAGTCGTATGAATTTGTGTTTTTGTATGTAATTGGAATAAAAACAAGTTCCTTAATAAGCTTCGGTGGTTTTAACTTGTCTTTCTCTGTTTTTAACCGGATGCTTGGGTCAGTTTGGGCGCAGCTCGACTAATTTCGGTGCACTGAAGATAACGACCGGACACACCTTCCAATGGTCCCAAGATTTGAGTGTTTGGCCTCCTGGAATTCGAACATGCATGATCGTAGCTGAAATTATACGCTTACTAGCTTTCTTATGCTCACTTGGTGAAACTCCTTTCTTATAATTGATTAACCTTGCCATTTGATAAAAAGGCGGATTTGATTCGATTTTGTGATTAATTGATAGTCGCTTTATTATAACTTGAGGTGTTGGCTTATTTTGTTTTGCTTAGTGGCTATGTAGTTTTGGTTTGGCTGTTTATTTGGTTTAGTTTTGGCTATTTTTTTTGTTTGGCTTTTCGGCTTGTTGTGGATGGGGGCTTAGGTATAAGGTGTGAGGCTCGTTTTGGGTTTTTGGCTGTTGAGGTTTTGTGGATGTGGATTTCTTTGGTGTTCAGTTGGCATCTTGCCTTTTTTTAGGTCTCAGGTGGTTTTTGTCGGTGTACCCTTGATCCTTTTGATCTTTGTAATCCTTTATAAAGATTAATAAATTTTTTTTGCTTAGCAAACAAAAAAAACTAGAGGCCGGGACACACGCATAAGTTAGATTTTGTAAAAATTTGCACAATAGCTTCCCTTTTGATGCTTGATCAAATTTTCATAAACAAAATCCGACTTGCATATGCATCGCGTGTTTCCCTGCCTCTAATTTGAAATTAAAGCAGGTTGAAGAGATTACAGGTTTTTTTTTCATTCGAACTTCTATACTTCAATTACCCATAAAGAAAGGAAAAAATAAGAATGAAATAAACAGAGAAAGTAGACATTAGTTTGTAGGAAAACAAACACAGAATAGCAGAATAAAATAATTGAAGACTAATCAAGAAATGCCAAATTCCGTGGGCAGTGTTCCTAATGTAGTAAACTGAAATGTAAGAAGCAATGACATCCTATAAAATAGAAAACTAACCTGTGGTTTGTACGCCAAATTAGACGATTTTGATGGCAGTGGAAGTTGAATTAGTAGTGGAATCACCTACACCCAATAGAATTAGATTACACCAATGAATTAGATAAAGTGAAAGAAGTACCAAAAGTGGACTGTTTTGTACCTGAGTAAAAAAGGAGTTCACAGATTTTGAGAAAGGTATTCTTGTTCCAAAACAGAGAGAAAGGTATTCGGTGGAGATGGAGAGGAGACGGAGTAGGGGAAAACTTCTGGTAGCAATTGGGGAGGAGAGCAGAGAAAATTGTGCACGTGGTGGGGTGATATAACTGTTTTTAGGTGGTTTTTTTGTGTTAAAATGTCCAATATATCCTCACAATTGTATTACATTTTTTTTCCTCTTAGGAGAGTATTTATGAAAAAGGAAAATACATGACAGGGTGGTGCTCTCCCTTTATATATCAGAATAGATTATGGGTCTCCAATGCACTTAAATAGGCATTGTAAACAGTGTACATGAGTTATTGTAGCATTTTGAAATAATTTTTTTTTTCTTGGAAAAGCAAAACATTTTATAAAACTCAATAGGGTACATTGGGGAAAAGAAAAAAAAAAAACAACCAAAGATAGGTCTTGGTTGACCCCAAATTTACAATGACTTCCAACCGATACTTGGAAGCACTCTTGAAAACTAGGTTACAATCTCAATTTTCGGACATCGTCTAAAAAAATCTTGAACTCCTCAACGGTGTAAATCTTGATGTCGAATTTCGCCTTCATCCACATCGCAACTCTAGTTTTGACTACATCCCCCAACTCTACCATTTTGAAATAATTATCTGTTGAGGTACAGCACTACATCACCCAAGCCGCCGCCGGGGGAGGTGCTCCTCCCTCCCTTCTCCCCCGGGGCCCGTTTTCCTCCCTCTCCCCCTCTATCTATTTCCTCATACCTTCCTTCTCCTGACGATCTTCCCTTTCCCCCTCTCGATTTCGATGGTTTATCGTCTTCCTTGGTTCGGAAGACTAGGCAGTTTCTCATCTCCGCTGGAGGTTCCTTGGCTCCTCTGATAGCCTAACTGTGTGGGTGTTTCTCGTCAAACTTTTTGGGTGGTCTGGTCGGGGCGGTGGTTTAGATCTGGATTTGGATCTGTAGGTTGTGGGTGGTGGTGCGGCGGCTTGGGTGGTGTTCTGGTAGCTATTTGTCTAACATTTTGTTTTTCAGGTTTTTTTTTTTTATTCTTCCAGAAAACGATCGGAGATGATAGTGGTGTTGATCGGTGATGGTTTTATTCCGGTGTTGGTGAGGTGGATGCAGCTCTCATGGCTGGGATCTCTTGTCGTTTTTGTATGCCGAAGTCCAGCTGGCACCTGTTCAGAGTTCTCAACCTAGTGTGGGGTTGTCATTTCGTCGCGTTGGAGTGCTACCGCAGCTGGTGAAGATCGTGACTACTAGGGATTAGCTGGATTTGGCAGTTGTGGTGGAGGTTTTGGTCTCCCTTGACTTTAATTGCTCTGGTTCTCACCAACAGTCGGCCTCTACATTTGGGAGAGGTCTGCTCGGCTTAATGGCGAGGCTGGTTTTCGGTGTTTTGTACGGCGGTGGTGGCCGAAGTGGTTGAGGTTTGGGACTGGTTTGGGTGGGCCGGCCCAGGCTTGGGCCGGGTTTGGGTGTTTGGGGGCTTTTCCTTGTTTATTTTGGGTATGGGTTGGGCTTTATTGTTTCTCTTTGTTCCGGACCCTGTAGACCCTTGGATATTTTAGGCTTTGCACTTGTGGTGCTCATTCAACTCTTTGTTGAATTCCCTTCCCTTTTTCCCCCCCTTTTTTTTTTTTTAATAAAACTACATCTTTTGCCGATAAAAAAAAAATAATGAATGTAGCAGTACTCGATGTATTAGTCTTGGACAAATTTTGTGAGCGCGCAGATGTTTGTTTGGTTATGTTAGAGTAACAAATGGTCCCATTGTATGCATGCGTTGGAATAACACTTTGCCAAAAATATTACGTAAAAATATCACATCATACTCTAAGAGCACCTTCTTACTCGACCTACTATTAGAAGGTCATGACTCATGCGTACGTGTCAATGCGTTTCTCTTTCTGGATGGTTGTATAGATAATAATATGATTATCATAATATGGAAGCTTCATGTCTCAGAAAATTTTGGAAACAAATAAGTCATGAATAAGACTGGCTGAGTCTTGACTCTCAAGAGGTTTATTGCCGAACATTTTCTCCTCTTCCGTAAGCAAACGATCGTTCATGCCGTCCTTGTGTATTAGACTTTTCCTTGGTTTTTTGGTGGGCCTATTTCTTGCTTTCCGTATTGGACTCTCCTTTGGTTTTTCCGTGGGCCTATTTAATGACCTCGCAAGGTCACATGGCACATAGGACTGATAGGAGGTTTTGAAACCAAAACTTATGGGAGTATAAATTTCTAAGCCTCAAGTCTTTTCACCGGGTCAGTCTTTTGAGTTATCAGAATTACGTTTTTCCCAGCAATTGAAACAGAGATGATAACGACTCTGCACCAACATGATAATTGAATGTTCGTGGATGATCTCTTTTAATTGTAAACAAATTCTCTTGCAGTTCCATGCGTCACGTTATTCAATTCTTTTTTTTTTTTTTGGCGGGTTCTTAATTTTTCAAAGCTAATTTTGATTCCAGCAAATTATATGCTCGATTTACAAGTTTAGCAAGCAAACCATGAACCTGAAAAAAATAATAATAATAATAACTACAAAAACACAGCATCCACATAGACCATTTATGGCTTGAAGATTTCCAGGTCGGGATTAGCATATGATTTATCGGCACGAGTGAGGCAGAGACAAGCTAAACTGAGTTCCAGTCCAGTAGCATTGGTTAAGTAATTAAGTTTCCTCTAGTTTTAAGTTTTTTAGGTCTATGCCGGACTAAAAAAAACAAAACAAAACTGAATCGTTCATTTTGTAGAACTCGTAGAGAAGAATATCCATACCGAAAATTAGTTTGATTGGACTTCATTTGCTATATGAATGAATCGTGTTGGTTTGAGAAAAGAACAAAAAAAACTTAGACTATTGAAGTTTGAAACAATATTTGGCTTTCTCATTTTTTTTGTTAGCACAAACGTGATTCATTCATATAGCAAACAAAGTGAAATCAAATTGGTTTTTTCAACATATAGTCCTCTATGTGGACAGTGCCTGTTCCAACAACATGAATGAATTGACTTCCTTACCTATTTGAAGCAATTTTTTCCTCAACATTCTCAAAAAAATCCAAAAAGAAACACTCATTCAGGCAATTCGTCCTCATTGAAGCTAATTGACTTCCTTACCCTAAAACGTTGATAGTCAGAAAAAATAGTCGAGGTGCATGTAAGATGGCTCAGACAATGTTGACCGTCAAAAAAAAAAAAGAGTAAAGCAAACTAAGCAGAAAAATCTAAACACAAAAGGGTACAGTTTGTATTTAACTTCAAGAAAATAAACAAATCTTCCAGAAAATAAAGGGGAAAAAAGAAGAAGGAAAACACATCCATGTGGCTCATTCCTATAATAATATATATTAAAAACTGCTAGTATAACTTTTTATGCAAAAGTAAATTTTAAGAAATAACGACTTTTAAGCCAAAAAAAGAGAGGTTATTTCCCAAAATATTTGGGTAAAAATAATTTTTTTTTACTTTTCCGATTCGTCTCGTCAAGATGAATCAATAATCCACAACAGTTTAGTGTAAAACTAACCAACGTAAAAAAAATTGAATAATAATAAAACTTGCACTTTTTCTGAAAGTACAAAAAATGTTAGTGGAACAGGATCTTAACTTGACAGGCTAATAACACTCTTTAAGAGACCTTTTGTTGGAACAAGCAAACTTTGAAGGCCATAAACCCATGGAATGCAGCCCAAAATCTGATAAGGTCTTCGAGGGGAGTGAGTTATGTTAGTTGGACATATTGGGCTTTCAAGGAGACTGTCTTCTTGCTTATGGCCTTTTCCTTAGGGGTGTCTCGGGGTTCAAAAACTCTCTGTCAGTCTTAGGTGTTATCAAATTCTTTTGAGACTAGTTCATACAGACCTCAAGATCGGCTATGAGTTTTTCAGGGCCCAGCACGATCTTTTCAAATGAGGCCTTTTATATAAATTACAAATAAAAATAAAAAAAATTAAAGAAAATGCTACAAGTATTCAAAGCCATAATAACAAAAAGCTAGATAATCATTCCATTAATTCGAAATGCATTACGTAAACATCACTCTTCTCGCATTTTTTATGGCAAAAGTAGTAATTAAGCTCTTATAATATATCAAGTTTAGCCATCATATCTTTTTCAATGGAGAGCAGCTAGTCCATTTAATCTTTCTAGCGGTATAGTTGACTGAAGGTAAGATTTAACAACTCGAAAAGCTTTCTTTCTCCGGAGGCAGGGTTTGTATTCTTTAAAGAGGTTAAGACAAAAATACTATTCTTCTTACAAAATCTAACCCACAAACTTTAAAAATTACATCTTTTACCATTATTTCTTGGGTCTTTTGTGCTAATTTTATATCTATAGACATAATACATGGCATATAAATTGAGGGCCCCCCAAAAAATAGGCAAAAATTAGGGCCCAATGAGGCCGCATTCTCAACGTATGCCCAAAGCCAGTCCAGACAGAGCTTTCTTCTTAATCTAATTGGAACCCCCGCAAGTGGATGATAGATTGATCCTCAAAATTAATCGAGATATATGTAAATTAATCCGAACGGCTGAGTTATTTAAAAAAAGAATAAGAAGTGATTGTATTTGAACCAACCTTGCTTTTCAAAAGGAGATTGAAGGGCCCTATGAGCATTTATTGCCTTATTGGGTTCATAGGTAAAGCTTGCACGTCACGCGTAGATCAGAGTATTGATGGCATGGAATCTTGTATATGCTTTGCTGAGAGTGACCGATTCTCTCCGGTCCTCTGTTTGAAATAGACGTCCATTTAATAGCTTGGAGAAATTATTCGTTGCCCTAAGGGCAATGCCAGGTGGTGCCTTCCACCTTAAATATTAACTGACACGTGTTTTCTTCTTTTCCTTGTCCCATTAGACACAATCTTTTTTCTAAAATTAAGTGTTTCAAACTTCAATCCGTTTGAATAGGTGAGAAGATTTTATTTATCTGATCATTTAATTCTAAAGGGTCATAATTAAATTTTGACTTTAGGGCTCTCGTTGGTTAGTCCTAAGAGATATTTGATTCTAAGACTTTTTTAGGGTTAATCAACGAGAGTCCTATAGTCAAAATTTAATTATGATCCTTTAGAATTAAATGATAAAAAATAAAATCTTCTCACCCGTTCAAACAGATTGAAATTTGAAACACTTAATTTTAAAAAAAATGCTTTGTCTAATGGGACAGGAAAAGAGAAGAAACGCGCGTCAGTGAATATTTAAGGTGGAAGGCACCACCTGACATTGCCCTTGGGGCAACGAATAATTTCTCAATAGGTTGTGATCGGAACTTTCAACTACATGAACAGTCTCACACGCTAGGTTCCACGGAAGCGGGGCTCTGCTGTGCCTCATGGCATAGCACCCCCTACCCACACCCTCAAACACCTCCAAACGGTACTGTTTGGGATTAAAAAAAATCTTAAATTTTCAATTTACAATTCTAAGGAGCAGAAACGTGATTATGAGAGCTTTAGAGATAAAATTTAATTATGCCTCTTTAGAATAATATGGTCAGAATAATAAGATCTTCACACTGGTTCAAATTGATTGAAAATTAAAGTATTAAATTTTTCAACCATATTTTTTAATATATAAACGGTCTAAAAAATTAAGTGCTCTAATTTTTAATTCATTGAACAAGTGCAAAAATCTTATTATTTTGATTATATTATTCTAAAAAGACATAATTAACTTTTGTCTTTAAGGCTCTAATAATCACGTTTTTACTCTACAAGATCCTAAATAAAGAGCAGATGCTTAATTATGAGAGTTCTAGAGACAAAAGTTAATTACGATCCTTTAGAATTACATGTTCAGAATAATAAGATCTTCGCACTTATTCAAACAGATTAAAAATTGGAGCAATTAATTTTTTAATTTTTTAGACCGTTTATATATTAAAAAAAATGGTTAAAAAATTTACTGCTCCAATTTTCAATCAGTTTGAATCAGTGTGAAGATCTTATTATTCTGATCATATTATTCTAAATAGGCATAATTAAATTTTATCTCTAAGGCTCTCATAATCACGTTTCTGTTCCTTAAAATTGCAAATTGAAAACTTAAGATTTTTTTTAATCCCAAACGGTACCATTTGGGGGTGTGGGTAGGGGATGTTGTGCCATGAGGCACAGCAGAGCCCCTGCTTCCTAGGTTCCACGGCCCGTTTGTCGACGGAATACAAGAGATGGATATATTATCACCATGGATATTATATCCGCCCACAGACGTACAGATATAATACTAAGAATGGGGAGAGATCGTGTTATCATATACGTCCTCTCAATTACAAAAATGTCATTGTCCTCTTTTAAGTATATATTCATCTACTCATATCCAGTTATCCACCCAAAACAAGCCTAGAATATACATACCTAGTCTTCTATAAATTATTCAAACAAATCATTTATATGATTTTATATCCTCTCTTTTATCATATTTTCTCTCATATTATATCTACTCAAAACTAATCCGGCCGACTCGTTAAATTAGATCATCGGGATCAAATGAAGGACCGGAGCAAATTCAGTTCCTTGTTAGAGTGTGTTAGGTTTTTTTTTTTGATCTGCGTTTGAGTGTGTTAATTAGTAGTTAGAAGATTTTATTTTGTTATTTATATACTATCTAAATGAAACAGTGGACCACAACAGCGATTAATATAGTCCAACAAACGGTCCGGCCTGATTTAGGTGCCCCAAAAAATTATCTTCTCGTCTCAAATACCTTGGCTATTTCCGGCCCGCTAATATATTGAGTCTTATAAGTGAGATTAAATTATTTACACCGTCGGTATATATAAATATTTATTTCATCCAAATCAATTACATTGCATCACGTCTTGAGTCGGTACGGAATGGAATCGATCCCCGAGACAAAACGTAAGTAAATGAGCCTCTGCTTAGTTATTTTATCCTCAAGCTGGCAAATTTTCTCGGTATGATCATGATACTCCATGGGCCCTAATTTGAGTCTAAAGTAGCCCAAGGTGCCACGGAAAAGTCTGAAATACGAATGCCTAGAAATTCTTCGAATCAACTAATAATTACGGGCATGCATACGAGTTGGATTTTACCCACCCCCATTACCACTCATCACCTAAAGTAAAAGGTTTGGTTGGTTTTTAATGCAGTTTCAAGCCCGCGTTTTATGAACCCAAAGGGGTTGGCGAACAGGTCTTTGCCTGTGACTTAGAAGTTTACTTTTTCTTAAGATCTCTCATATTCAATTCTCTTTGCCAACTCCCTTGGGCCAGAACATAGAATTTGCAAACGAAAGGTCTCAGGTTCAGACACCCCAAGGCTTATGCCTCTGACTTACGCTCAGGGCTTGGCTTAGTAATTATGCAGCATGTGGGACGGGGGATTGCATGGACCCAAGGGATTAATCGAGGCAAAATCCCTTGGACACCCTCTATAAGCAAAAATAAAAATAAAATAAAGGGCCGCTGTTTATGGGCAGCCCAAGGGAGGTTGAATCACCTGAATAAAAAAAGTGTCTATACCTTTGTTCTAGTGTAATTTCAGCTACAAGATTACACAAAGGTATATTTCCGATTAGATACACATATATTGTGCAGTCCTGCAGCTAAAATTGCAAAGTACCAAAGTAGAGATGCCTTTTGTTAGTGACCTAGTCCGAGCTCAATGCAAATTTTTTTGAACAGCAAAAGAATTTTATTAATCTTTGAAAATAAATTACAAAGATTAAAAGGATCCAAAGCACAAAGCACCCGAAACCAGAAGGGGAAATAACCACCCATAGATGGCAAGAAGCCAACCAAAGCATACAACCCCAAAGAAGAAGTACCACACCCAAACCCAACCAAGGCAATAAGACACTTAAAACAAAACCTGCTCCTGAGATGACTAAAGATCAATCATTACACTGAGAATCCTGAACATTGGCCCTTGCGCCATCTTCGACTTCCCTAGTCATGAATTTGCTAATTATATCCTCATCATTACCCAAATAATCGGCTCCCAAAATTTTCTTAATAGACCAAGTAGCCCTTGCCTCATCTAGATGAATCATGTTTGTGCCTTCGGAAGAAACGGATAAAGCCGCAGCGGCAATTGCAGATCTAAACATGACACATTTTTTCTTCTTTCTTCCAACTCTCTTCTTAGCTTTAGGAATACTCAACACTTTCTCAACCGACTTCTGCTTCCAATTATCATTCTCCTTTTCTTTAGCCTTAACAACTGGGTCGAGGTCCACAACTAACTGGATACCATCAAAAGATTTAACTTGAGCAGGGTTAAGCTCAACTACTTCCATATCTGCTTGATTTAAGAAACCCACATCTGAAATATTCCAAAAAGCTTTATCAAACTCCCCAACATCCGATGCCAAATCATGGATCGCTGTGTCAACTCCCAACAAAGGAGTTATATTCTCTGCTGCAATTTCGCCATCTTCCAAGGCCAAATTGCTTTCCCCGACACCAGAAATTGAAACAAAACAAGAATCACCCACCACTGACTCCATAGCCCTGGAACTAGAATTTTGAATTTTGAAATTAAGATCTGAACCTTCAACTACCCTCTCCCCAACATACGAATTTGCACAATCATTGATACCATCCTGGAGCTCGGTGACCGGAGAGAGCTCACAACCTGACGGAGATCCATCAATCTTAGACTCATCCCCAGCATTCATTGATTTGCTGCCACTGTACCCATTCTCCTTAGATTGAATATTCTTCACCAAATCCCGACCTTCATTCTCTTCCACTCCATCCTTAGATTGAACGTTCTCTTCTAATTCATTCGAGTCCATGCAATGGCATTTTTTGACAGAGATTGTAGTAACAACTCTGTTATCCCAAGAGGTTTCAACATAAGGATCCTCTACTATACGAAGAGGAAAGATTTTACCTTTGATTTTAAGATGAATAGTCTCATTGATACAATCCAACCTTTCTGTAACAATGAACACTCTTCCTTTGTCAAACGCCAGGCTATTTGCGGTAAGCTCATCAATGCGGATGACCTCACCCCATAGGTTGCCAATGCTTGTGAAGACTTGATCGTTCCAAATATTAGGAGGAACACCGAGACATGATAACCAAACACATCTCGAGGGAGTAAAGTCCATTCCATTCCATTTGTTGATGTCAGAGAACCATTGTTTCCAAACGTTTTTCAATGATAGGAATTCTTCTAAAGATTTGTGGGACTCGAAGGATATCAAGGTGTTTAGACCTCCCAAAGATCTGATTTGAGCGTCCCAAATGCCATGAGCAATGAAGAGATCTTGTATGAAGGAATTATCATGGAAATGAAGAAGTTTGCCCACTGCACACAACCCCAACCATTCAGTGTCAGTTTCATTAACCTCAATCAAAGGGGTGGAAGATCTCCCTGAATCTCTGTTAGGATCTGCGGCATTGTCACGGCAAAGAGCTGCATTGTTATTCCTACTACCTCCAACAATCTCTGCATAAGATACAACCTCGACGATAGGAGCTTCCTTTGATAACTCCACTTTGCTTGAAACAGCCACAAACTGTGTCGGTTTCTTCACATTTATATTCTGACCAGTCCTCAATTTCAATTTATCCTCATTTCCCTTCCATGGAAAACTTGCAATCTTAGCATGTAGTTTGTGACCTCTGATTGTCATCCCATTCATTTCATATATTGCAGACAAAGCCTCCTTCTTATGACGAAATCTAACAAACCCAAAGATTGAGTTTGTTTTAGATCTCTTACTTGGGATCACAGAATGGATCAATTCACCATAAGGGCTAAAAAGCTGATAAAGCCATTCCTCATCCATTGAATTTGGGTTTCCTTCTAGAGGCCATAGTCCAGCCCGCTAGAGGAATATCATCCTTAGATTTAGGAGACATCATAGAAGCCTCATAGATTCTAGAGGAAAAAAAACCAAACCCTCCACCGTCCAACAATATAAACAGGAGCAGAAAACCAATAACAGAGCAAACAGAGCTGAAAATCGAGCCATGGCAAGACGGAACCACACTAGCCGACCAAAAGGAGAGAAAAAGGGAATACCTCGTAAGGGAGGGAATAGAGCCCCAAAAGTTCTCGGTGAATGAAAATGAAATACGATCGCAGTGCCAGAAAGATACCACACGACGACAACGGCGAGCAGAAAGGGAAATCGGGTAGAGGGCGGATGGAAGTCGGGGGGAAAGGGGTGGGTGGAGGGATAGAGAGAGGATAGGGAAAGCTGTGAGTTGGAGGGGGCCGGCCGGCAATGGCCGCCGGTGGGTGCGGCGCAGGTTGGGTTTAGGGTTTCATAGGACCTCAATGCATATAATAGGCTGGCAATGTCTAGAGCCTCAAAATTTGGAGAAATTAACCAAAGATTTTCAAATGTTTGTGTGTGCAGAATATCTCTATTGGAAGGAAAAATCCCAATTTGCAAAAAAGTGCATATATATATATATAGTCATTTTCAAATGAGGAGGTCCTTATTTTAGTTAAAATAAGGACCTCTCCATTTCTCCCAATTTCCTATCGAATTTCGATGATCCGAGCCACTCAATATGTTTAGAAAGTGATTTTAAGGGTACCCGCTAGAAATATGCAAAAAAAAAAGATTGGGAAGGGCTTGATTTGAGCAGTTTTTATTGAACTGTTCAATAAAAAATTGTTCAGATGAAGTCCTTCCCAGTCTTTTTTTTTGTTGATTTTTCGTGGGTACTCTTAAAATCACGTTCTGATCACATTGAGTGCCTCGGATCATCGAAATTCGATCGGAAAATGGGAGGTGCGGACAGAAGCAAAATTCAGACGTCTTGACGTGAACAAAACATTGTAGTATTACTCAGTTCAATAAGTATGAAAATTTGAAGTATGTAGAAAAACAACCGGCTTCGGCTTGTGATGAAGCCCTTCTCGGTCAATAAGTTACTTGACTTCTGCTTGTGATTAGCTCAAAAGCTTCGATTGGACTAACAAACATGCAAATCAAATTTGAGCACCGAAAATTTTAGGCCTTACTTATTGTCGTCCTTTCAACGTAACTATGGTAGTTCAGGAGTTTAATGACATTAATTATCACTGTAATAACAATCGTAAATTGGAGGTACCTGATTGGCAAGATTTTAATTACAAACCTACTCAAGCACCGACCATGTAAAATCCTCCTCCTTTTCTCACGGAAAGAGAAGGATTTTATTGATTCTGGTCCGAGAATCCAATATCACAAATTAAGGACAAGACTGATAAGCCTTCATGCAAAAATAAGTACTTCCTCCGTTTCTTTTTAAAAGTGTTCTGTTTTGTAATTTCAACTTATTAACGAGACATCATCATTACACATTTCACATTAACTTTTAGAATCTACTTTTAGGGACAAAATGAAAAATGCACCAACTTTTATTCACCAACTTTACAAAATAGACGCTTATTAAGGGACAGCTCAAAATAGAATACTGAATTCTAAAAAAAGGACGGAGGGAGTATTTATTTTGCGTTTTGGAACACACCCGACTTTGTCAAATGCAAACAATCTGAGATAATCGAGCTAAAATTAGAAAAAGACCGTCCTCCTTGAGTAAGCGCCTGGACAACTTGAGAACAATCCCCTTCCACAATTATTTTGTAAGTTAACTATATTTTTAAACAAGACTCCCGTCGGGAGTATAGTTTAATGCATGATGTTGAATATATGTTAAACATATTAGTATTTCTTTTCGAAGTATATACTTCCTCAAAAAGAAATCTCATTGAAGAACTAGCCCACTAATAATTATCAGAAAATATTCGCTACAGAAAGAAAATATTAAAAAAAAAAAATGGGGGCAACCACAGCCGCCTATCATCCGGAATTCCAAAACGAGCTTTTAATGGATGAATCGAATCCGAACAAATTTTTATCGAGTCGAACTTGGAACAGTTCATAAACAGCTCATTTTATTTGGTGCCATAGGAGTTGTGCTGAGGTACTATGGCCAGTGTAATCATTTTTGGTTGTCAATTCGCAAAGAAATGCGTGGATATCTATCTGATTTTGGTTGAAGTACTTTGTGATGAAGGTAGTCGGTTTACATAAAACATAATAGAACCAAAAATGGAATAATGTGCATTTCATTATCATTCACGATGGTATCACGATCGACTTTTAAGAGACACATTTGATTGACCCCTAAACATAAATAGCAAATCCATCAAGGCAGTTGTTAAATTTTCAAAACCAAATTAATTTTTACCCCCCCAAAAATCCAAAATAATTATCTCTCAAAAGAAAAAGGATTTCAATAGACACCAATTCAAAATCATGTGATAAACCCTCATGTGACGTAAAATGAGATTTATCATAGTCTTATTAAACGATCTAAATTGTTCATTAACTATACTTATCATCCGTGCAAAAAATTAGGTTGAACGGAGGCCGGCAATTAACTATGACTTATTTGTGGATTAGTCAATGGGTATCTTTCTCGCCCTCCTTTTCTTAGTTTGATAACCCATAGCATTCGGGGCCAGCTTGCACAATCTTATCTTTCGGGTCCAATCTCGTCATCTTCTAGCGGGATTGGTCTAATTAAAGTCGTTCAAATTAAAGGCCGGCCGTGTGATTTGGCACCTAGCCCGGCCGTGTGATTTGACACCTTCAAAGTCGATAGTACTTAAGATGTTTCGAACTAGGTCAATCCTTACATGAGATGAGACACTTGGTCTCTGCTTTCATTATGTTTGCATTCATGATCCTTCCCTACGGATGCAAACTTTTTAGTATCCTAGCTAGTACAAAACGTGCTTATGCATCTGTCGTCAATTATTGTCCTATTTTTTCCTATCATAAGAAACACATTTTCCTTGGCGATGGGGTCTTCTGTTTTGTTATTTGCTCTGATTGATTACTTATCACAATTTTTTTGGGCTCCTTTGCACGTGATTGGCGCTAGGATAGGTGCTAACTTTGTTTGAATATGTTAATATAATGTTAGAAAATATTATGTGAGCATATTTTTTAGGTTGCAATATTGTATACTCCGTATTTTCTATTTAGGTTAGGTTAATATTTATGTTTTCTTGTTGGTTAGTTTCTTATTCACCAAGTCCTGTAGTTTATATAAAGGCATGTTAGGGTTGTTGTTTATACACAATCAATAATTCATACATCATTGCTGTTTTTCTTAACATTGTATCTAATACTCTGTATTATGTTAACAGGATCTCGGGATGTATCATTGGCCTTGTGATGCCGTGTTTTACTTGCTCTATCTTTGTACTTCCTTCCTCTTCATAATAAAATTTTCTTATTCGTCGTTCAAAAAAATAAATTAAGAAAGCCATTTTCGCATCTAACTTTGGCTCTGTTTCGCTAAGGTTTCTATTTTTTAAGTATTTATTTCTCTTGTTATGAGACAAATCATTTTCTCATAATACATCGTGTTTAATTCCAATAAGTTCTTATTTCTTTTAGCGGAACGAGACCTAACATGCATGCATCTCTTATAATGGATGAAATACCTGCACAATTTTGAAATTGCCGAGTCGCTAGCTCCTATCAAAGTTGTTTGTACATAAGGGTGTTTGGGCGAGGCAATTATTTTTTGGCTAGATTGTTGATTGTGGATTGGAGATTAATATGCTTTTGGATTGTAATCAGTAGTCGCATATATAGAATTTGGCATGCTTGAATGATATGTGTGTAATAGAATGATTAATTTTATAGTACGGGATACTGATTTTTTGTGTGTGGAAGTATAATCAAAATCCAAATGCTCTCATTCAACGGCAATTTTTGGATTCTACGTAATCTAACTAATCGAATCCTGATCATGTATGTTGGCAGAATGAGTTCCAAGATATAAAAAATGCACAATCTAGAACACAATAATTAGGCGGCCATTAGTCAATTATTAATTCATGGCCTATAGAGGTTGTCTTCTTCACGGAGCGGCCTGTTCACGAATCGGCGCGATCACAGTTGTCCATTCGCGCAATCAACAGTTGAGATTCGTTTTCAATTCTTACCGGTAAGAACTTATTTTCAATCCGAACTGTCCAAAAACACTTTGGACGGTCGCAATTAAACTCCGTAACTTCTTCTTTACGGAAACAACGGTAAAAAAGTTTTTCTTTACGGAAACCACCGTAAAAAAAATTTTCCGCTAATTTTATCCCTATTGTGCATATTGTGCATCTTTAGGAACCTTCCTTGCTTCTAATTCATACATGCATGAAGAATTGACTAGATAACAAATCGTTTGGAACTATGTGAATTTTTGCTTCTTTTACTACTCAGCGTTTTAGGTGGAGCTGTGTAACTTCAGTGCTGTAATAATACTCACACGCATGTGTGAGATTCGAGCTATTACCTCTGTTATTAGCAGAGGTAGGTGGGTAGAGTAGTTTTTTTCTTTCTTCTATTTTTACCGGTTCTCCCGACTGGTCCGGTTGTGTTACCGGTTTGGGTTTCCCCTAGATTCGGTGGGTCTCCTGTTTGTGTCTCCCCCAGATCCGGCAAGTGGTGGGTAATAATGGTAGGATTCGTTTGGTTTGTCCGGACGGGTTTTACCAGATCCGGGCTTGTGCTTGTAAGGAGGTCTGACTTGTTGTGGGTTGTCTGGTCAACTACCGCGCCTGGAGTTTCGAAGTGCCAGCAGAAACTCGCACTGGAGCATCCATTTGCGGCTGTGAGGGATCTGCCCCTTGCGCCTTGAATGCCAACATTAGCCATTTAATGGACCAATCTAATGGTTTGAGCTCTGGATTGCTCATCTATTGAATCTCGGAGGACCCCTACGTGGCATCGCGCCGGTCTGCTTTTGCACTAATATTGCGTCTTTGAGCTTGTATACCCTTTTGTGATTTGCTCGTTTTCTAGTTTTCAGTAGATTTAGCTCTTACCGACTGTTATGATTATTTAATGTAAGTGCCGTTAGACTTTTTGAAATGAAATTTGTTGTTGATAAAAAAAAGAAAAAAAGAAAAAAAAAGCTAACTTCCTAGTGAGTTACAGACCTTCAAATGAAGCAACATTCATGAAGTCACAGAAATGCCACGACAGGATACAAACAAGCACATCCTAGCAAGCTACAACAAATATAATATCCTTTAAACAAAAATCACACCAAGAATTCTTTTGTTTTTTTAGTTGCGTTTTTTATTAGAATACAAAGAACGACTCTGCATATGTAATATGCTTATTCCTTTATTTATCTTGAAAAATTATTACTTAGTCTTGGAGCACCGCTACGTGGCGAGAATTATTCACAACGTAAACATGGTTTGTGCCAAATTGGATTACTAGCTAGCTTTCTCAGATCGGAGAAATTGATTAGCAAGGGTTCAAGCGACGTGGGGCCCGCCGCATACTTGTTAACCTGGTGGGCCCGTTCTTCACAATAAATGCCATTTCCATTCCCCAGCTAGAATGTCTTTCCAAGTGACAATGCATGAGCCACACTCCTACAATTAAGTCAAGAAAATCCATTAGTTATCAACACTCTTTCATCTCGTCGATCCCAACAAAAAATGTTTAATGGTTTTTGAATATTTCTACACGTAAAGGGTCTTGAAATACCGGATAAAAGAAAAAGGGTTTCGAAATTAAATTTTAATTCCATTTGAATTCTAAAATCATTTTAGGTACATTATGTCAAGATTTCTCTGTGCTAGCTTTTTTTCTCAGAACTCTCTTTCTACCACTCAATTAAAGTCTGAAACAGTCGCTTGATAAAAACAAAGGTTTCGAGACAGGAAACATGAGAAAGATGGAACAAGGAATCCCTGAGGTTCTACCTTGACTTTAGTTGTTAACAAAACACAAATCATATTGTCTTACCCTTATGACTCATCTTAAGTCTAAAAAACAAGAGAATAACTTATTCACCTAGGAGCCGTGAATAAGTTTTACGGAGTTCAATCTCGAGCGTCCAAAAGTTTTTTGGACGATCCGGATTAAAAACAAATTATTACCGTTTAGAGATATTTATTACCGGTCAATGTTTAAAAACATATGTCAACCACTGATTGCCAAGATGGATAAGCGTGATTGGACGCCTTCACGAATAACTTATTCATACGGCTGTTCCGTGAATAAGTTATTCTCAAAAAACAAATGTAATGCCAAAGTACTTAGTAGTATTACCTGGATTATCAGCTCTGAATCTGATTGTAGCCCATCCATTTTTGGGCACCCCGACAGTGTTTATCTCAGGTGGGTCAACCAAATTGTACCCTCTTGGATCAGTCTTATTATCAAAGTTTCCAAAACCAGATCCAACGTGATAAAAGCTGAAGCCATGTAAATGAATTGGATGGTTCTCAGATGCATTTAGTATATTAGTCCCCTGAAACACTATCTCCACACTTGAATTAAACTCCAGGACTTTCACTTTCGTTCCTGTCGATGGGATTAAAACGTTATCTGGCACTACATCAGCTGTAAAATTGAAGAAGTATGGCGGCACGTTTGGAAAGTCGGTCGTGAAAATCCCTCCGATCTTCCTGTAATACGCTTGCAATAAATCCACTGCGGGCGCCTCAAAACTTACATTGTTCAAGCTTGCAGCGAGCTTGGAACCTTTTGGTCCGTCGCACGAATTATTAGGGCACGGAATCGAGCCCACTGCGATAGTTATGAAAAGTCGGGTATCGACTTTTTTGGGGACATCAATCGGGTAGTCCTTGCTAGCCAGGGCCTTAATCCGCTTGGTGAAATCTGTTACAGCATCGATGTCAGTATAATTTGGAAGGGTACAAGGAAATGCTGGCGTCGATGGGGTGGTATAATTGCCAATGTATTTAATGATTGCGGTTGTAGTAGTATTATCGTATACAACACCGGCAGAGGCTCTAGCTGCCATGTAATAGTGGCTCGGGGACTTATTTGCAGTCAATAAGATGTCCATGGTTTGTCCAGGGGTTATCAAGATATAATCAGTTTCTATGGGTTTGACGTATGCTCCATCCGTTCCAACGACTGTGAACTTATGCTGAGCTACCGCGAAGAACACTTCTTCGTTCATAATCGAGTTGATGACGCGAAGAAGATACCTCTTTCCATAATTTACCATCACTTTGAACGTCCCTGCAACATTTGGATTGTGTTTTATTTGTATAAGCAAGCAAACTCAATAACGTACGGCTTATTGAGAAGTTCTATTTTTTAGGATATTAATGTGTTGACACTACATTCAGTTTTTTTGCTGTCCTGATTCAGATTAAATTGATGTGCATACCGGGTTTGGAACAATTGTATAGATCACCCGGTTGGCCATTGATGGTGAGAGCATCTGACTTGTTTGGTTCGCCTCCGCCTTCAAGTGCATTTTGAATTATCTCCATTACATCTCCCTTAAACCACGATGCTGTGACAACAAAAGCATAGGAATATATAAATCTTTTCTATGAAGCTTTTCTCTGTCTATGGCATTGGAGAGAGAGATGGTACATACCCAAAACAATAGGAAACTCTGCATGAGGCTTGGGAAAAGGGTAGGTTGCTCCAATTGAAGGGTATACAACAATAGGGCCATGGACCGTTGCTCGAGACCAATCACTGTGAGCGTGCCACCAAAGAGTACCTTCTTCGGTTGAGAATATGATTTCATAACTAAAATTTGCACCCGGTTTAATTGGACACTGTGTCACGTACACGGGTCCATCTGACCATGGATTTCTTGGCTGCTTCACTCCGTGCCTATATAAATCACATGTTTCCCAAAACCACAATATTAGTTTGTAGTACCTTTTTTTAGAATTCATTTTTTTTGTTGACTCATCTTTAAAAGTGGATGAACATGCTCACCATGTTTCCGATTTTATTTAAATAATTAGAACGGTTAATCTCTTAGAATATTATATTTTAACTCATCCTGCAAAAAATTAGCTCAATTTGATATCAGTAAGTACTTGATAAAATCATTCCATTCTCAATTTAGGAGTTTACACGGATCTGAACTGAAAATTGTACAATTTAAATAAGCGAGAGAGAGAGAAATCATGTGTCTTGATTTTGAGTTTTCTTTGCACTTATCGTTTTCCTTTCCATGAGAGAGAGAGAGAGAGAGAGAGAGAGAGAGGAATACCAATGAATGGTGACATTGTATTTTCCTTGGTTTTGAACGTTAACAATCAACCTATCACCCTTTCGGACATACAAAGTGGGCCCTGGAAACAATCCATTGACCGTCAAGATATTCTTTGAGCTACACAACCTTGTATATTTTGTTTCCTTCAGCTGCATTCACCAAATTAAACTAAGGTTAAATAAATAAAATCTCAGGCTCTAAACTGGAAATCGTGAAAAATGTATTACTCCCTTGTATAACATCACCACAAAACACAAATATCCGTCATTTAATTGATCAACCTTAACGATGGGCTTTGCTTGTATATGATCACCAATCAAAATTCAAAGTATTTCAGGAAAGACTCTTTGCTTGTCTCTTAAATAGTTTAGAGTTGGTATGTTACGAATTTCAAGAAACACAAATCTCTCTAGACATGGGGGTGTTGATGGCTATAGAGCGAGACAAAGCGACGGAAATAATAGAAACAGAGGCTCTCGTGCCATCTGTCTATAAATATCTCTATCTCGAAACAAATAATTCCCCAAGAAATGATCGGACGTCCGCCAAAATATTATTTCAAAACAGCAAGACAAAGATGTTTAATTAAGGACAGAGTATAGTTCCCTATCACATCCTCCCTCAAAGAAATTTTTGGGTGCCGAGTGGGCACCATGTGGTGCCCCAGCAGCACATCCGGTCTATCCATTTCGGTTTTGGACGGCTTGGATTTGGGCCGTCCATCACACTTTTGGACAGTCCGGATGTGCTGCTCTAAGACCATGTGGGCAACGGCCACGTGGTACCCACCCGGCACCCAAAAAATTCCTCCCTCAAGCAGAGATGATTTTAGCCTCTAAAGAGGCCATGTGGTACACTGCGATTGGTGACAATACGACAAGAGATCGAAGAAGATGAGAAAACTCTCATGGAGTAGTTAGTTAGTACTCACAACCCAGTTGATGGAAGGGATTGTCTTTCTAGCCATGGACAGCACAAACACATTCAAAAGGAAAAACCCTAAGAGCTCCAACTTCAAACTTTTCTTCAACTCCATTTTTACCCCACACTACTTCTAAAAACTGAGAGCTTATATGGTGATCATAGCCATCCTCAGATGGCCTTTATATAAGCCTTGCCACCGGACCACTACAGTTACTAGATTCGAATAGTCCTCCCTCGCTATATCTTGTAGTTAGTGCTTTGACTTAGTCTCTCCGTCGGTCCTCAATCCGTCTCGTAGAAAATGTCGTATTATGAAAAAAGGAAAATTCTTCATCTTCTTTATTACACTTCTCTTTCAAGCTCCGTCCCAATAAATGTATTTAGTTCGCAAAATGAGGACTAAAAAATAATATATTTGTTTTAAGAAAAAAAAAAACCAAACTTCTTCATAAACTAAAAGAACTCTTAGTGATATCTAATAAATTGTTGAAAGATTTTTGATATTTTCTTGCTAAAATTGTGTTATTTTTAAGTTATCGTTTTACGGACCGGACAAATTTTATTGGAGGGAGTGTATTATTATTACCCCACGTTTTATACTCCATGTACTTTCAACAGTTAGTCCAAGACAAACAAAATCAAAATGAATCTCATTTTTCTGCTATCTAGGTTTAGATTGCAGAGCTGCGATCCAAATGATCGCAACCGTCGGATAGTATTTTTAATGATCCAAAAAAATTTTCAATTTTTTTTTTGCTCGGCAAAAGGGAAATTTTTTATTGAACTCAACAAGAGTACATCAAAAAAAGAGGCCAGTTTTAGGTCCCACCCCAAACAATGGAGCAAGAGACCAAAATGGCAATAGGAAAACAGAGACCGGGGACACTCCCAACAAGTAGGTTGGAAGTGCAAAACAATTGTTTTCAATCTTTTACCGGTAATAAAACACTTGCACCGATAAAAAAAATTCAACGAATCTAAACTATTGGCTGTTAATATGAACGGTTCTGATTGAACGGCATGTCCTTCACTGGAGAGAAGCCGGATCCAATCAAAGTAATTCCAGCTGGGTCTTTGCTTTAAGAGGCAACTATTGCTACGGGCATGGATTTTTCCATAGTATTGCATTGTACGTTTTCTGGGGTAGAGAAAAGTCTATGGTCCCCATGATTTGGTCTCCAAATATCATTTCGTGTATTTTAAAACGCGTATTTGGAGAATCATTCATATCCAGAACTACACACTTCCAAAAGGAGAAAAGTCTATGGCCCCATATTTTCTTGATATACCTTTTCAAAGTATAGACTTCCTCAAAAAGAAATCATCAGGAAGAACTAACTAGCCACTAAAAAAAATTATCAGAAAATATTCGCTACAGGAAGAAAATATTTTAAACAAAAATTTTTGGCAACAATAGCCGCATATTGTCCAGAGTTTCCAGCATCCTAGGTAGCAGCCGGTGGGAAAAATTACTACAGAGTATTATTTTCTCCTAGAGCACCACGGCGCGGAGGTAGCGGTGTCTCACCGGCCATACATTTGCATGGACTCGCCACAAAGTATGAGGCTCCAACAAAAATTTGCAATAAACGGCCCCTGAAGCACAATGTGGTCAGGGCAGGAACTGTGAAGAGTAAGCACAAGTACTACTACTATGTAGACAAGTAAGTAGGTTGTTGATCTTCTATTCTCAATCAACCATTGACATAGTTTGAAAATATTTGGGGAAATTCCTGGCCAGTTGTAACGCCCCGCTATTTTCCATAAATAAACTCCAGAATACATTGTATTTCCAAATGCTTTTAGGCCCTGTTCTCTCTACAAATAAATTACATCATCAAAATAAACTCAAGCCGTCTTCTTCTGCATCATTTTGCTCAGCACCGAACTCTTCCAAATTATAAAATCCTCCCTGTTCATCTCTAAACTCTGGCATATGATGCCAGGGTCACAAAAGTAACACCGTGAGCAATTAAGCCCAATAGCTAACTCATACCCCTATGTCCCATACCCTAACAAAAATAATATATAACAATTTATCATTTCTACAAAATTTAGCATCACAAAAATAATCAAATGTGTCGGTGTCTTTCAGAGTTATCGCAGCGTATCGTAAATCGTGTCACTATTTTCCAAGTAACGATTCCATTTTTCATTTTATTAACTCGAGCACTGGTTCCGCTGACCATCTTTCAGGACCTACCGGGCTCCCAGGCTAAATTCAGATTTTGCCACCCAAAAGCATTGATTCCGCTGACCATCTCTTTCAGGACCTACCGGGTTCTCAGGCTTTAAACATTTCTCATAACACATACACGGCACTAGTTCCGCTGACCATTCTTTCAGGACCTACCGGGCTCCTAGGCCACACATGCACACCGAGCCATGATTCCGCTGACCATTCTTTCAAGACCTACCAGGCTCTCATGCTCACACACGCACACCCAAGCCATGATTCCGCTGACCATTCTTTCAGGACCTACCGGGTTCTCATGCTCACATACGCACACTTGAGTCATGATTCCGCTGACCATCTTTAATGGACCTACCGGGTTCTCATGCTCACACAATCATTAATCTTTTTCACATTTCTCGTTTCTCGTGTCTCGTAAACATGTATCATCGCGCGTTCACATTATTCTTTCAAAGCTTGCTACAAATCATGCGATAATAATAAATCACTAATTTCATGCATTTCTATTTTTGACAACATGAAAAATTATATCACAACTTATCAACAAACATGATATTGATAAACTCAACTTTTCAACTTAAACAATTTAATCATGCGATATCATAAAAATAATTAATAAATAGTTAAACACGTAACATATCAACATTATACTTAGGTGAGCAGATAGGAGGTTTCTACCGTTCTTCTTGGCGGTAGAGCGACTACGAAGTACGTTGGGTGAAATCGCGGGCGGAGTAACGTCGTCTTGGCTTGATCGAAGACTATAAAGAGAATAGTTTTCTTTTTCTTTTCTTTCCCTCTTTTCTTTCTCTCCTTCTATTCTCTCTCTAAGCTAACAATTGAAAAGTGAGGTGAAGTGTGGTGCTCATGGTTTGGATATGGAGTGAGAATTGCCTATTTATACTAGGAGAAAAAGAATCTAGAAAGAATCTAGAAAATCAATTCAAATCTTATATAATCATAATCATATCTTATAAAATCTAATAATATCCAAATCAAATCTAATAATATCCAAATAAAATCTAAGAAAATCCAACTATATCTAATAATATCTAATCAAATCTTATAAAATCTTATAATATCCAATAAAATCTAACAAAATCTTTATAATATCTAATAAAATCCAATAAAATCTAAGGGTTTAATATCGAGAATATTCTTACAGTAATAAAATCTAGGATTTGATGTCAAGAATCTTCAAGGGATATTTAATCCGGTAGATTCTAAAGGATAAGATCATAATCTTACAAAATCTTATAATATCTAAACAAAATCTTATAATATTCAACAAAATGTATATAATATCCAATAATATCCAAATCAAATCTTATATAATCTAATGAAATCCAACTATATCAAATCAAATCTTATAATATCTTTCCAAATCTAACAAAATCCAATATCAAATCTTATATAATCTTATATAATCTAACAATATCTAATAAAATCGATATAATATCCAATAAAATCTAATTGAATCTTATCCAATCTTATCTTAATCATATCTTATCCAATCCAATCTTATCCTAGATTGTTAGGATCACGAACCGAAGACTAGGGTTCAATAATAGTTGGATATAAGGATATCAAGGTTCAAGATATGGAAAGAATAAAAATAAAAATCATATGATATCAAAGGGTTTTTAATGGCTAGCTCGTAAGGTTAAATTATAATACTATCACTTTAATAAATAATAAAAGAATTTTTAGTAAAAGAATTATAATAAAATGTTAAAACAAATTGACGTAAAAATTCAGGTCATTACACCAGTCCTATTTTTTGCTTAGAGTTTCATGCAAACCCCTTTTAGTAGAGCTATCCCATCCGGCCCCTTTTTAAATATGCTTTTACTATTTACCCTTGTCACTTTTCAACAACCTACAGAATTCACATCCCAAGAATTCACACCTCATATAATTCACACCTCACAGAATTCACATCCCAAGAATTCACACTCCAAGAATTCACACCCCTTTGCAGAATTCACATCTCATTTTTACTATTCATCCCCTTTGCAGAATTCACACCCATTTGCAAGAATTCACACATTTGAATTGACACTCATTCACACCTCTATGCACTATTCATGCCCTCAAAATTTTGGATAAATTATTCGTGTGAATTCTTGAGTGTGTGGATTTGGACCCAATACACCATTTACAAAATTCACACACCTTTACAGAATTTACGTCCCTAAAATTCACATATCAATTTACAGTCCTTTCCACATCTTTTGCGTAATTCACACCCCGATAATTTCATATCATACCCTTTTGCAGAATTCACATCTTCGAAAAAGATAGAATTCACACCACCAAATTAAGAATTCATACCTTCAAAAAAAAAAATTCACAAATTCAAAAAAAAAATTCACACCCTTCAAAAAGATAGAATTCACATCACCAAATTAAGAAGTCACACATTCAAAAAAAGAAGATACGGACGAAAAGTAAAAGAAAGGGGCTGCGCACAGTGGCATCACTTTTTGGCCGAAAAGAATGAAGAACGGGGTTGCCGATCTTTGTCCGAATATTGTTAAGTTTTTCTCCTGCGTTTTTTTTTCCTTCATGTTATTTTATATTTTATTCAATTACTCGCACTTCAGTAATTAGTTTTAATTTCTGTTTTTAATTAAAGTTGTTTGTTAGCTATTATTTAACTTGGATCCTGTGTTTATTTTATATTCCGAGTAATAAAAAGCATGATTAATTCTAGGGTTTCTTTCTTTTTATTTTTAATAATGAGTGAGTAGTTTTTCTGAGATTTGGTCGCTGGGTAAAGGCACGCCGCGACCCAATTAGGATTCGTCTCGCAATTTTCTGCACATTAATTTAATTAAATAAATTTAGTTGGTGAAAACTACGTCCGTTGGACGATCCGAGGCATTGCCAGGGCTCATGTGAGCGGGAACAAGGGATCAAAATCTGTTCGCCGCTGTGTACGGGACCGGCAACCTTAGGATTCGCATCCTTCGGAGTTTCCAATTCTCCCTAAATTTAACCATTTTTTTAGAACCTTGAAAAACGAGCTGATTCTGACTGGGTAGCGAGCGCTGGATTCCCTACGACCGTACCTTTCTTTTTAATCATTTGAGCAAGTTATCTGTTAGTATTAGTTAATCAATCAACTAGAAGATAAGGGGTGGCTACCTAAGAGCTATTTTTAATACTACAACCCGAATTTTCACAGCACACACTTCACCGTCCTTAGTGGATTCGACTCCGGTCTTACCAGGTATTGTGCTACATCGGTCTCAGCCCTGCGCTTGAGGTAACCCATTAATTTAGGATTGGGAATCGGTCAAGCATTTTTGGCGCCGTTGTCGGGGACGGTAACGTGTGTTAAGAATTCAGGTAGTTATTTTTTATTTGTTTTCTTTTTAGTTTTTTATTTTATTTTATTTTATTTATCGTTGAAAAGAAAAAAAAATGGCCCATTTTGCGGGGAGGTATGGAGGTTATGCAAGACAATTTGATTGTTCTTTGTCAGTTCCTATATTTTATGGTTTGGCCTCAGAAAATTCGTTTTCGCATATTCATGACCTTGAGGAAACTTTTGCTAGTGATGAAGTGGCTCTTTTATATGTATTTCCAGCATCTTTGCGTGATAGTGCTCTAGATTGGTTTAATTATTTGAGTCCAAGATTGACATGGAGTGAGATTGTAATATAGTTTTTCAAAACTTTCAATCCCTCATATGAGACTCATATACTTTTACAAGAACTATCAGATTTCTCTCAACAAGATGATGAGTCTTTGTCACAGTGTTGGGAGCAATTTAAGTTTGTCGTATTCTGTTGGTCGAGTTTTAATTATGAGCTTGATAGTCTTTTGGTTATCTTTTGCCGTAATTTAAATCTTAAGCCATGCCAAGTAGATTTTAGGTCCACTGACGAATTTCTGGATAAAAATCCTAAAGAGGCTTGAGATTATCTAGATGAATTAACCCAAAAACTCTAATTTTGTGAATTGACTGAAAGTTCCGAGGGTACCAATTTTGATGATAGGGAAAAAGAGGAAATAGAGTCGCTTCCTGAGGATATTAATTCTGATGTGAGGGAAAAAGAGGAAATAGAGCCACTTCTTAGGGATTCTGATGCGAGAGAAAAAGAGGAAATAGAACTGCTTGTCATTAGTGAAGGCTATAAGCCTTTTGAGGAATTATTGCCAATAGCTTTTGAAGAGTCATTGCCAATAGCTTTTGAGGAGTCATTGACAATAGTTTTTGAGGAGTCATTCCCAATAATTGCCCTAAATAATCAAATACTCTCGGCTCTAGATGGTGTCACTCCTCCTTCTAAGTCTCCATTTTCGCAAGAGGTTTTAAATGTGGAGCAGATTGATTTTCTTTGTGTTGATGAATTTAATTTAGTTTTATCATCCATATCTTGTGGATTTTGTCAACGTTTTGAAAATTGATCTAGTTTGGGCTAAGCACTTGGTTGAACTTAAGTGTCTAAAACGAATTCGACAAATGCGCTACTCAAAGTATCTTATATTGTGACATGGTTGAGTTCAATTTTTGATAAAAGGTGTAGAATGGAGTGCTATGTTAATTGTCTTAACTCTAGTTGGCATGATAAATGTTCGTTACCCCCGTTTGTCTGCTCGTACATAAACTTTTTTTTTTTTTGGGTTTGGTATAGCCACCCGTTTCTCGCTTAAGAAATAGGAAGAAAAGTAGTACCCGTGTCTTTTGCGTGAAGAAAGTGGTTGTTTATTTTTTTATTTCTTTTATTTCTTGCCTTATTTATTTCTTGCCTTGTTTTTTTCTTTTAGTATTTTTCTTGCTGTTTTGGAGGTTAACATTCTGCAGGTTGTTCGATCCAAATTGGGGGTCTCCCTCTCTCTATAGTTACTCTGCTTAGCCCCTCCTTTTCGAGGTGATATCTATCCTCTCTTTATGTTTATGTCCTGTCTTTATTTTTCCTACTTTCAATGCGGACATTGAATAGTTCAAGTTGGGGGGAGGGATCACTTTGTTCTTTATTTTGTTAAAAAAATTAAAAAATTTTAAAAATGGTGGAAATCTTTTGGATGAGACTTGAAGACTGTTAAGATTTGCTCGTGATTGATTGAGATTGAGATGTGATAATAATTGTTTGATTATATTTGTGGTGGCATTGTAGTTCTTTTTACTAGCTTGTCGCGAAAAATTTGTCATGGCATTTATTTTTAGCATATTTGCACTTCACGTCTATTTGGGCTTTGGTTGCTTGTGAGCTGTGACTTGATTATTCTCGATGGCTAGTTTAGTGGAGACTTATACCCATGTGAGTTTAGAGCCTTATCTTTTCTTGGAGTGGTGTCAAATAAACTCTTGTTTGTCTCAAGAGAGCAAATTCGTTGTGGATCTCATTATTTTTGTTTTCAAGTGTTGCGAATATTTTAAAATTGCCTTGGGTTTGAAATTTACATGGTTGTATTGCCCATTGGAAAGGATTATAGGCCATCTTTGCTATTTTGAGCCGGTACGCTTCTTCCTTTCATATATTCATTTCTTATGAGCCCGTTTAAGCCTTTTGCATGCTAGCCTTTTTCTTGTTGAGCTCCACCGTCTATATTGTGTTTTGAGAATGGCTAGTTAATGATGTGAACTAGTGAGAAAATAAGGAGATGAATGAAGTTGAGAATTGTATTTTATTGATTGGTGATCTTTCCCAAAAAAAAAATTAAAAAAAAGAAGAGAAAAAAAGTGAAAAGGAAAGACACCAAATCATTGTAGAAAGGAAAATACTAGTTCTTATATGGGATTGTATTAAAGAGTTAGGAAGAGAAATGTGGCGAAGTTGAAAAGAGAAAAAGAAAAAAAGTAAGAAAGGGCACACATTATTTTGCCCTATTGTTTTAAGTCATTCATGGACACTTGAATTCTCACCTAGCCTTGAAATATTTTTCCTTTACCTGATGTTATAACCCGAATTGAAGTCCCATTTGATCCTATGGGCAATGGGTTGTAAATTGGTGGGTAGAAAGAATTTTCAATACTTGGCATTCCATTCATGAGATCGTGTGTCCAATATAAAGAGCTTTCTTTTCGTGTCATTGTGTGCGGAGTATTTTGCTCTCATTTACATAATGTCTACCCGCACATATGAGAGCAATATGCACATTGTTTCGAGAGATTTCATTTGTTGAGTGCATAACACGGTGAGATTTGAAGTCGAGACTCGGTTCGGAGAGAACTTTTAGTTATTTTTCACTTGTGACCGAAACCCTTGATCACACACGCTAAGTATAGGTGCCGTGACTCATTTTTATGACTTGATAGTATCTAGAACTGCTTATACTCGTTATCTTTTTACGACGGCTACGTGGTCTTTGTTTGAGGTATCATTGAGCTGTCTTACGGTTTTTCAGATTTCATGTAAAAGGATCTGCGGTGTTTTGTGGGTGATCACTGCTGAAAACCCTCTCGAGACTTCACTCGTCCTACCGGGGCCTCCTGGGGGTTTAAAAGAACTATCGATTTTTGTTTTTGTTCTTTACTTGCATTTTGTTTTTTTTGCTCGGGACTAGCTAAGTGTAAGTTGGAGGGTGTGATAGGTGCGTAAATGTTCATATGCACGCCCCCTAATTTACCATTGCTAAGTCTATTTATATTGTTATTTGGAGTTTTAATACTTAATTTTTGTGTTGTAGATATTCAGAGAGTTTGATATAAAAATATGCAAAGTTGACATATTGAACGGTGTTCGACGTTGGCCCGTTCAAATGCAATCAAGTGGAAGGACTGGACTGCAATCGTAGTAATTATTCGCAAGTCAATTGGCCAGGGAATTGTTGCTCATTGAAACCAAACACATAAGACTAGACTTTGGTACACCAATGGGCCCAATAGTTAGTAACAATTTTGACTAAGTGGGCCACTGTGGAAATGGGCTTACACGGCTGGGAAGAGGAATAAAAAGAAATATAGGTTTTGTTGGAGGTCGGCTGAAGGACCCATGAGACGAATAAGGTTTTATTTTATTATAAAACGTGAAGAGCAGCTTGTGGAAAAAAAGAGGAGATACGGACGAAAAGTAAAAGAAAGGGGCTGCGCACAGTGGCATCACTTTTTGGCCGAAAAGAATGAAGAACGGGGTTGCCGATCTTTGTCCGAATATTGTTAAGTTTTTCTCCTGCGTTTTTTTTTCCTTCATGTTATTTTATATTTTATTCAATTACTCGCATTTCAGTAATTAGTTTTAATTTCTATTTTTAATTAAAGTTGTTCGTTAGTTATTATTTAACTTGGATCCTGTGTTTATTTTATATTCCGAGTAATAAAAAGCATGATTAATTCTAGGGTTTCTTTCTTTTTATTTTTAATAATGAGTGAGTAGTTTTTCTGAGATTTGGTCGTGGGGTAAAGGCGCGCCGCGACCCAATTAGGATTCGTCTCGCAATTTTCTGCACATTAATTTAATTAAATAAATTTAGTTGGTGAAAACTACGTCCGTTGGACGATCCGAGGCATTGCCAGGGCTCATGTGAACGGGAACAAGGGATCAAAATCTGTTCGCCGCTGTGTACGGGACCGGCAACCTTAGGATTCGCATCCTTCGGAGTTTCCAATTCTCCATAAATTTAACCATTTTTTTAGAACCTTGAAAAACGAGCTGATTCTGACTGGGTAGCGAGCGCTGGATTCCCTACGACCATGCCTCTCTTTTTAATCATTTGAGCAAGTTATTTGTTAGTTTTAGTTAATCAATCAACTAGAAGACAAGGGCTGGCTACCTAAGAGCTATTTTTAATACTAAAACTCAAATTTTCACGGCACACACTTCACCGTCCTTAATGGATTCGACTCCGGTCTTACTGGGTATTGTGCTACATCGGTCTCAGCCCTACGCTTGGGGCAACCCATTAATTTAGGATTATGAATCGGTCAAGCAGTCATTTGGCCTTGAGGAGGCTGGAATTGCTGAGGTTGCTGCTGTGATAGTGCCTAAGGTTGCACCGGGACTTTTTGATCCCTCCAACCCAGAAGTGGGTTTTTGGCCCACCCTGAATTGTAGGTATTTGAGAACGGGTCACAATACTGGTTAATCGCATTTACCTCAGCCTGATTGCTATGGTAGGCTTTCTTAACTATGGGAAATGCGGGGCAAACAGTGACTGGGTGCCCCGGACACTCACACAACGTGCACACCTCCTTCACTCTCATCTCATTCACCTGCTAGACTTGCGTAAGTTTCAAATCCTCTAATTGCCTAACCATTCTGTCCAGTTGAGACTGGACATTATGCTTTCGCACGCAAGATAGAAAAATGCCAGACCCATTGGGTCCCTGTGCAGCCATGGCCCTATCACCGAGTTCGAAAGGTTCCCAACTTCGATATTTCTCGGCCAATTCATCAAGAAAGTCCTACGCTTCGTCCGGGGACTTGCCTAGAAAATCCTTCTCCTTACAAAGATACTCAATCTGTTGGCCCGTAGCAACACCAAGAAAATCAATCAGTTCCACATTTTAAAAACTCTCGTGAAGGTAGAGATGCTTGACGATTTTCTAATCCTAAAATAATGGGTTGCCCTAAGCATAGGGCGGAGACAGGCGCAACATAATATCCGGTAAGATTGGAGTCGAATCCACAAAGACGGTAATATGTGCTGACTAAAAACTCGGATTGTTACTTATTTAAACTAGCTCTTAGGTAGCCACCCTTTCTAGTTTGACGCTGAGATTAACTAAAACTAAGAAATTGACTGTTCTTTTCAAATAATTAAAATGAGGTACGGTCGTATGATTTATAACACTCGCAACCAGTCCGGATTTACCTACTCCATTCAGTGTTCTTAAAACATTCAACTTTAGATTGGAAAAGATACCCCGTAAGATGCAAACCCTAATGGTCGTCGTTTACCCATGCGCAGCGGAGAATGAGTTTTGGACCCTTATTCCTCCGTTCACATGGGCTCCGACAATGCCCGGGTTCATTTACGGGAAGTATTTTTTCAATCTAAAATTATCTTTTTCATTGTTTGAAAATAGGAGCAGTGTCCAAACCGACTACAGAGTGCTAATCACCCGCGACCTTACCTAAACGACTACTCACTAATTATTGCACAAGAAACAAAAGAAACCTTAGTTTGAAACATACTTCTATTACTCAATACGGAAAATAAATAAAAGATTCAAACCAAACAAAAAAAAAATGAACAACTTTTATTAAGAACAAAAAGTAAAACGAGTTACATCAGTGCGAGTAATTAAACAAAGCTTCAAATAACTTGAAAGAAAAAGAAACTCAAAATAATATGTGTTGCAACCCCGTCCGTCCGTAACTTTCTACTGCAGTAGCCTTTTTCTTTTCTTCTAAAGTTAGTACACCATGACTTAAATAGGAGTAGAGTTTTAATCCCCTAATAACATAAAAGGCCCTTGAACTTCACATTATAACACATTAGCCATTAAACTTCGAAGGACTTTGCATTTTGATCCAGAACTTTTATAAATTCTTCTTTTTACCCAAATTATTGGAAACTGAGCTCGAACAACCTATAAACAGAAAAAGAAAAAATAAATATCAATTAACCAAACTGAATGACTAATAAATGTAGTTTAGAGGGCTAAACTATGTATATTTTGACACTTATCAGGAGACTCAGTAAGAGGGGTGGCAACATCTAGAGCTAAGAGTGTTTGATTATTCAGTGTAACTATTGGCAGTGACTTCTCAAAAGGCATATAGCCTTCACTAATGACAAGCGATTTTATTTCCTCTTTTTTCCCTCATATCCAAATTGGTAACCCTTAAAATTTTCAGTCAACTCACAAAATTAGAGCTTTTGGGCTAATTCATCTAGGTAATTACAAGCTTCTTCAGCGTTTTTATCTAGGAATTCATCAGTGGACCTAAAATCTACCTAGCATGGCTTAGGATTTAAATTACGACAAAAGATAACTAAAAGACTGCCAAGCTCACAACTAAAACTCGACCAAGAGAATACGGAATTTTTAAATCGCCCCCAACACTGCGACAAAGACTCATCATCTTGTTGATAAAAATTAGATAGTTCTTGTAAAAGCATATGAGTCTCATATGAGGGATTAAAAGTTTTGAAAAATTATATTACAATCTCACTCTATGTCAATCTTGAACTCAAAAAATTAAACCAATCTTGAGCACTACCACGCAAAGATACTGAGAATACATGTAAAAGAGCTACTTCATTGCTAGCAAAAGCTTTCTCAAGGTCATGAACATGCGAAAAAGAATTTTCTAAGGCCAAACCATAAAATATAGGAAGTGATGCTAAACAATCAAATTGTTTTGCATAACCTCCATAGCACATTGTAAAATCGGCCATATTTTTTTCTTCTCAACAATAAAAAAAATTAAAAAAAATAAAGAACTAAAAAGAAAATAAATAAAAATAACTATCCGAATTCTTAACACACGTTACCGTCCCCGACAACGGCGCCAAAAATGCTTTACGGATTTTCTAGTCCTAAATTAATAGGTTGCCTCAAGCGTAGGGCAGAGACCGACGTAGCACAATATCCGGTAAGTCCAGAGTCGAATCCACAGAGACGGTGATGTGTGCTGACTAACAAACTCAGGTTGTTACTGATTAAAACGGGCTCTTAGGTAGGTCGATTGATTGAGATTAACTAAAACTTAGAAATTGATTGGTATTTTTCAAATAATTAAGAGAAAGATACGGTCGTATGGTTCATAATACTCACCACCGGTTCGGACTCATCTGCTCCAATCGGTATTCTTTAAAACGTTTGATTTTAGACTGAAAAAGATATCCGGAAAGATGCAAACCCTTATGGTTGCCGTTTATCCATGCGCAGCGGAGAATGAGTTTTGAACCCCCATTCTCTCGTTCACATGGGCTCCGACAATGTCTAGATTCGTCTACGGGAAGTATTTTACCAATCTAAAATTATTTTTTCTTACATTTTTTTAATTTTGAAATAGGAACAGAACGCATCCAATCCGGCCACGGTGTGCTAATCACCACATGACCCTACCCCGATGACTACTCACTCATCATTAAGCAATAAACAAAAGAAACATTAAATTGAAATATGCTTCTATTATGCGAGATGAAAAATAAACAAAAGATCTAAATTAAACAAGAGCCAACAAACAACTTTTATAAAAAACAGAAATTAAAATAATAAGTTACCAGAATGCAAGTAATAGAACAAAACTTTAAATAACTTGAAATTAAAGAAATAAAACTCAGAAGAAACTAAAAAATACATCCGAACCAGAAGAATGGTAGTCGCCCGTTCTTTATTCCCCTTTTCTTTCGTCCGTCCGAAACCTTTTTTTCTTGTTTCCAAAGCTGCCGACCTCTTTCAGTAGGGTAATAAGGTTAGTTTTATAGGGATGGAAAGCATTAATTACATAGTGGTTCTTGTGCTTTGTTTAATATTGAATTAACCATCTAAAATTTCAAAGTACTTTGCACTTCGATCCAAAGCTTTTGCTAACTTTCGTCTTTATCCAAAAATCTTGAAAATCGAGCTCGAGCAATCTATAAACATAAAAATATATAATAAAAATCAATTAACAAACATAAAAGACTAATAAATATAAATTGGAAGGTCAAAATATGTATATTTTGACACTTATCAAAGGGTATAAATTTCTAAGTTTCAGCCCTTAATCAAAGGACCACGAGTTCTCAGAAGTACCTTTTTCCCCGCAACAAAACAAAGATGATAACGACTCTGCAACTAGCATGATAATTGAATGTTCGTGGATGATCTCTTTAATTATAATCACATTCTCTGGCAGTTTCATTGCGTCACTCTTTTTTTTTTTTGGATCTTTTTCAAAGCTAATTTTGATTCCAGCAAATTACGCAAGTTTAGCAAGCAAACCATGAACCCAAAAAAAACCCAGGGAAAATGACGGTCCAAGACTTGTTTTGGTAATTAATATCTGCCAAAGATATGCTGAGAACATTCGTTAATGATGAAAATGTCCTTATCGGATATTAAAATCATCAAAACATGTCATTAGCCATCATTTTCTCAAAAAACAATATTTGAAAAAACACAGGATCCACATAGACCATATATGGCCTTCAAGAATTTCCAAGTCGGGATTACGGATTAGCATATGAATCCGGACGAGAGAGGCACAGACTATTGAAACTGTGTTTCAATCAAGTAGCAGTGGTTAAGTTCCCTCCAGTTTTAAGTTTTTTGGATATATGTCGAACAAAAAGACAGAGACCGGAATTGTTCATTTTGTAGAACTCGTGGAGAAGAACATACACGCCGAAAATTAGTTTGATCGGACTTCGTTTGATATATGAACAAATCGTGTTGTTTCAAGAAAAAAAAACCTAGACAATTGAAGTTTCAATCCTTTATATATTTTCTTTTTTCTTTTTTCTTTTTCTAGCACAAACGCAAACTTTGAAGCCCATAAACCCATGGAATGCCGCCCAAAATCTGATAAGGTCGTCGTTATGTTAGTTGGACATATTGGGCTTTTAAGGAGCCGGTCTTCTTGCTTATGGCCTTTTAATTGGGCAATTTATCCAATCATACAAGAACAACAGGAATGTACATGACCCGGCCTTGAAAACACTGACATGCAGAACAAATCTCGCTTTACGAGACATACCATTCTCTCGCAATCCATCACTTTTAATTCAAAAAATAAGTACTTATTTGAAAAATAAGTATTAATTTTAGTTAGCGGAACAAATCCAGATATGGCAAGAAAACTTTGACTGCAGCTCACCTGCCAAATATACAGAAAATGTGATATCAAAATGCACACAGGAAGTGTAGGATTAATTGACATAGTTGAAAGTAAAGAGGCTAAATTCAAAATGCACAAATTGAGGGGATATCAAAAAAAATTGATCACCAGCCTTGCAAACTTTCCAACGCATGCTTATTATTTTTATTTAAAAGGAACATATTTTGAATCGAAACAAATCAATGATCGATCACACCAAGAACAACAACAGTTTATTTGCATTCAAGGACAAATTTAATGCTTCAACATGGACAGTTGAAGTTGCAGCTTCAACATGGTGGCATGTCTTGTGGTGGAGGCAACAATCGGTCTTCCGGGCGATCGCCATTTTTGACAATGAAGGCCATCTCCATTCCCCAAGTTAAGTGACGCTCAAGATGACAATGCATGAACCAAACTCCTGTGACAAACATGGTGAGTCAAATATTACAACTTGAAATAAAACTAACTAGGCATGCACATAGCAATACGGATGTAATTACTTTTATCGTATCTATCATATCTAATTGGTCTTCCAATTTGAAATAAAACACTCCATGGCCTTAGAATTTTAAGAAAATACCACTGGCAGGACATATGTAAAATTAATACTCCTTTCGTCCCATTTGTTTGCTTGTTATGGAAAATCCGACATTTTAAGGAGTCAAAGTTAAAAGTTCAAATTTTCACAATTGCCCCATAATTTAACTTGAGTATTTACCTCAAGTCAAAACTGGAGGGGTAAAATTGAAAGTTTGTCATGTTTTGGTGATTATTTTTAAAAGCAAAGCATACATTTTAGGAAGGCTAAAAATTGTAACACGAGCAAATAAAATGAGATGGAGTGAGTATTTATCTTCCGCAAAGTTCTGTTTTCGTTGAAAAAACATACCAGGATTGTTGGCCTTGAATCTTATGGCTGCCCAACCATTCTTAGGGACAGCAATGGTATTTTGTAGAGGAGGGTCTACAAGATTATAACCCAATGGGTCCTTATCTTTGTCAAAATTACCAAATCCCCACCCAACCACGTAAAAGCTATATCCGTGCAGATGCATGGGGTGATCTGTGCCCGCAACCAAGTTCGTCCCTTGTAAAACAATCTCCACCGTCGAGTTGTACTCCAGCACTTTTACTTCCGTCCCGTTTTGCGGCAACTCTAGCTCCAACGGAAGATAATCAGCCGTATAATCGAAAACCAATGGTGGGTAGCTGGGAAAGTTAACTCCATAAACACCGCTGATGTGTTTATAGTAAGCTTGAAGAATATCGATAGATGGGGACAAGAAGCTTATGTTGTTCACGCTGGCAGAGAGTCGCGTCCCATTAGGACCCTCGCACGAATTGTTAGCACAAGGGAGGGTATTAACAGAAATTGTGAAAAGTAATTTCGTTGAAATGTTTAGCGGGACATGGACCGGATGTTCTTCGCTTCCCAGGCTTCTAAGGCGACCGGTGAAGCTAACGGAAGCGTTCGTATCGTTGTAGTGTGGAAGGGAAGGTAGCGGCGGGGGCGAAGATGAAGAGTAGTTTCCTTTGTACTGGATAATTGCCGTGGTGGTGGTGTTGTCGTACGCAACTCCGGCTGTGCTGGAATAAACCCCTGCGGCCATGTAATAATGACCAAGTGGTTGGTTGGCTTGCAATAAGGCATCGATGGTTTGTCCAGGGGATATGGCTATGTAATTTCCTTTTAGTGGTTTGGTGTAGCTAGCGTCCGTTCCGACGACCGTGAGTTGGTGTTTTGAGACAGTGAAGAACATAATGTCAGTCATGCCAGCATTGATTAGACGGAGTAGGTACGTTTTTCCGTGATCCACCATGAGCTTGAATGTATCTGCAACAAAAAATTCAGATATGTGTGTAACGATGTAGACTTGGTTGAACGAAAAGACTCTAGGCTTGAAACTATGCGCAAAAAGAAAAAGTTAGATTCTCAAAATCTTTCCTTTATTTTTTTTTAGGCGGCAAAAGAGAAATTTTATGAAACTCGATAAGGGTACGCACGTCGAACATCGAATAGAAAATTGGATGAAACACCTATAAGGGCCAAGCCTAAACACCAAATAGGCCAAGCCTGGACGCCAAACCAACATCTGTCCTTTAATTTGGGGGAAAATGACGGCTAATGACGTGTTTTGAAAATTAATACCCGTTAAATACATTTTCAGGATTAATAAATGTTCTTAGCTTGTCTTTGACGGGTATTAATTATCAAAACACATTCTGGACCGTCATTTTCCCTTTAATTTGTGGAGAAATTAAAGAAAAAGTAACATTGAATATCAAACCAAAGCTTTCCTTTTCTGGCTTCAAAAATAGAATTTTGCATATGAAATAGGTATACATTTTAACACGTTTGATTGTGTAACTTGGGTGATAACAAACCATGGAGCTTGTGAAAGGGTTTGCTGAACGCTGAAAATTCCTTACGAAGGTTTGAAGCTAAAATCGGGCCCAAATGTGATTTGGGGCCTTTGCACCATGCATTTGTTTCAAATTCTAGTGCTCCTAGTCTGCTGAACTGATACCTCTTTTGGGCCTACTCTGTCTCTCTCTCTCTCTCTCTCTTAGTCTGCTGAACTGATACCTCTTTTGGGCCTACTCTCTCTCTCTCTCTCTCTCTCTCTCTCTCTCTCTCTCTCTCTATATATATATATATATATATATATATATAGGCTCGAAAAATCAATTTTTTGACAATTTCTTGGATATTTCCCAAAACACTTGTGTAAAAGTCATAATTTTTTACTTTTCCGGTTCTTTTTATTCTTACTCACCCATATCATATAAAAGTTTAACATAAAACTAACAAATGTAAAAAAAATTGAATAAAGACAAAACCAAAAAATTGTGGTGCATAAATTAATAATTAGTGTGAACGGGGTGACGAGAGTCTAGAGAACAAAAAAAGGTACAAGATGGAAGATTCGACCAATAATATTATGCATACGAAAAGTATTAAGTTATACAAAAAAGTAGTTTACTATGAGTGAGATCAATCCATGACAGTGGTGGAGCCAAAATTTTAAAACTTAGGGACTCGAAAGAGGGCCGGGGCCACCCGTAACCCCAAGGTAGCTCCACCTCTGATCCATGGTAGGAAGTAGGAACCACACCCAGGAACAGAGCTAATCTTAGTTAGCCGGGTGAAAATATACACGTAAGGTTATATTTCATCTCAATGGGGCTAAACTTTACAAGATTGACATACATATATATTAACATGTCATTAAATCTATAAATTATTTGAATGAAATTAAGTAGAGTGAGTGAGACCTGATTTGGAGCAGGGATAGAGATCTCCAGGTTGACCATTGATAGTGAGAGCATCAGATACATTCGGGTCTCCTCCTGTCCGACGGAGCATATTCAAAACTTCCTCCACATCTTTCTTCCACCACTCTCCTGCAAATATAAATAATTCATCAACAGCTACAATAAACACGATTTGATCAAGGAAAAATTATTTCTTTTGTTCTGATAATTCATAGTTAGACTCCTATAATGGTGCTCCCTACAGTACTTGACTTGCCCCATTCGGTTAAATAAGTCAACTGGCTTATTTTTTTTGTCTTTATTCAAATTTTTTCCGTATTTGTTAGTTTGTCGTCAATTTTTTGAGGATCATTGCATCGTCATGACGAAAGGAATCTAAAAAGTAAAAAATTATGATTGAAATCCATTTTTTTAATAAAGACGAAAAAATTGGCTTATTGGCTTATTTTTGTCTTTAATAAAAAAAATTAGGTTTCGATCGTCATTTTTTACTTTTTAGATTTCTCTTGTCATGACGATGCAATAATTCCCAAAAAATTGACGAAAAAATAACAAATATGAAAATTTTTTGAACAAGGACAAAAAAAATAAGCCAGTTAGCTTATTTAGCCGAATGGGTTATGTGTGATATGAGACAAGTTGAGCTCAAGCAACAAGTTTTTTTTATGCTCATGCTCATTGGTTGATAGGACCATTTTCACATGTCACCAAGGTACTCCAAGAGTACTGTTGAATAATCATCATGGACCTGAGTTTGAGTTTTATACCTAGAATTATGGGCACTTCAGCATGAGGCTTAGGAAAAGGATAGCCAGAGCCTTTCTTGGGATGGACGACGATTGCCCCGTGAACCGTGGCACGTGACCAATCGCTATGAGCATGCCACCACAAGGTTCCTTCTTCTGTTGACAATACAATCTTCTGGCTAAACTTTGCTCCGGGTTGAATAGGGCACTGTGTAATATACTCTGGACCATCTGTCCAAGGGTACTTGGGTTGTTTTACTCCATGCCTACAAAAACAATCAACAAATGGATTATTATGTGCATCTCTCTCTCTCTCTCTCTCTCTCTCTCTCTCTCTCTCTCAATACAGAAAGAAATGAACAAATATATACCAATGAATGGTGATGTTTTCTTTGCCTTTGTTGTAGACGTCGACGATTACGGTATCACCTTTGTGAACATAGAGAGTTGGTCCAGGAAATTTTCCATTTACTGTTAATATTTTCTTTGTGCTGCAGAGCCTTGTGTATGGAGTTTCCTTCACCTGCCAAAGGAAACAATTCACACATGGTTTACATTTCTATTCATTTATTTTGGACATAGTATTCCAAATCTCTCTCATTTTTACCATAAAAAATTGCTTTATTTTAAAATCAAAAACCATTACATAGTGAGAAAAAAATCCACTAAAACATATAGCTTTGCAAGTACATACGATCTACGATAGATGGGATTCGCGTGAATGAAGATTATCAACCATTTGTTTTGCATTGGAATTGAGAATTCAAATCTATTTACTTACTTGTCAAATAAGTATCTCGGGTAAAAAACAAGGGTGGTGATTTTTCCATCTCTTTCTACCATCCGCACTACCTTTTTTTTTGGTTTTATTCACTTGAAATTACCATTTTGCCCTTTTATTAGCTCACTTTTTCACGCATCAAGGGTTAATTTAGTAAGAGCACATGAATAAGAACAAAATAGTAACAATTTACATGAATACGAACATAAAGAGAAGTATTGATGGTAAAAAGAAAACTTTGAAAATCAATTCCGAAAAACGAAAGACGGGCTCTGTAAATAGACTTGACACCTCAGTACAAGGTTGTTGTGTTCATCCATATATTAGGTGAGGTGAGCAAATTAAAGTTGTTTTCAAAAAATTATTGCTGTTATTCATCTTTAACAGAAAATAAAAAAACTTTTTCCCCTTGGCAAAAAGAAGTATATAAATATTAAACGAACCATTAGCACAACAACAATCGTCACCCAAGACCCAAAATAGAAAAGCAAGACACTCGCCAAAAGAAGAAAGGAAAATGACGGCCAATGACGTGTTTGATAATTAATACCCTTCAAGGATATTTTCAGTATTAACAAATATTCTTAGCATGTCCTTAGCGGGTATTAATTATCAAAATATGTCCTGGACCGTCATTTTTCCAAAGAAAAAGGACCACCGGAAAGAAGATACCCAAACCTAATTACTGAATACCTCCAAATTAAAACACAACCAAAAGGCACCTATATCAGCTGAAAAAGCCAACCCTATCCGAAAACAAAAAAACAAACGCCCCGACCTGCTCTTTTTTCATTCAACCTTTCGTTGGATTCTTCTTCCCCTCTTCCCCTCATTTATTGTACCATTTGTCAAGTATTCTTAATAAAACTTTTGTTGCCTATAAAAAGAAACGCTCAACCTGCAACAGAACACAATCAAAACTAGAGCCCTAGCTAAAACTACCAAGAACCAAACCGAACAAGACTTTGACTTGTACTATAAATCAGACAAATGCATGTTTGTCCCTTCCTAAAATGGGTGCGCTGCATGTTGAACATGATAGTTTTATGCAAGCTTCTAGGTGATCGTTTGAGCCAATGTGGGCTGCAATATATGCATCAAGATTCTCGATCGATCCAATGGCCTGAAAATGCAACGGAATGCCGGTGCAGACATTTTCAAGTGCAGAGGATTTGAAGGGTATAAAACGAGAGCCATAACCATTTAAAGCGCTAAATTCAGTAGTGAGACCATTACGCTTACCACAAACTTATGACGAGCCAAGGAATGGCAATGGAAGAAGAGCCCATTAAGCAATACCAGAAACCATAAAAATTGCAAGTTGAACACCTTCATGACAGGAAACCACATCAAATCGATCTCTTGGTAAATTTAATGGAACTATCAAAAAAAAAAATTGGTCTCCTTTTTTTTTTCTTTCCCTTTTTGGCTTTCTTGATTTGTTTGCATGGAGTTACAGCTATTTATAGGGGCACTGAAGTGGCAAAATGAAAGCCAAATTGAGAAGGTGAGGAGTCTATTAATTGCGCTGTCACTATCAAAAATGAAGTGGGTATTTTAATTACTTGTACCAATTCTCCTTGTGTTGAACCGATATGATTGACCAGTCTTGGCTTTTCTAATTTTCACTTTTGCTTTGAATTTTCTAACATCAGCAATTGAACCGTTCCCAGTTGTACGGATTTGTGTTTTTGTATGTAATAATTGGAATAAAAATAAGTTCATTAATAAGCTTCGGTGGTTTTAACTAGTTGCCTTCCTGTTTTTAACCGGATGCTCCGGTCAGGTTGGGCGCACCTCGACTAATTCCGGTGCACTGAAGATAACGACCGGACACACCTTCCAATGGCCCCAAGGTTTGAGTGTTTGACCTCCTAGGATTCGAACATGCACGATCGCAGCTGAAATTATATGCTTACTAGTTTTCTTATGCTCACTTGGCGAAACTATTTCTTATAATTGATTGACCTTGCCATTTGATAAAAAGGCGGATCTGATTCGATTTTGTGATTAATTGATCGATAGTCGCTTTGTTATATTAATTATGGGTCTCCTATGCACTTAAATAGGCATTGTAAACAGTGTACATGAGTTTATTGTAGCATTTTGAAATACTTATCTGTTGAGGTACAACACTACTTTAATTAATACCCGCATACTAGCAAAACCCTTTGGACAAAATCGGAAACGTATAAAAACACAGACCAAAACTATACATAATTCATATTTTTGGTGTGTTTTGTCGTCTTATATAAACTTTTTTCAACTTCAATACAGTATAGATTATGTTTTTCCGATTGATCATCTCGTAGAAACAAAAAAAAAAGTTGTAAAAATTTGACCTCAATCTTATATGAATTAAAAGAAAACAAAAAAGACCGTACCCAAAAGACCCTAAAAAATTAGGCCAAAGACGCCCTCAGTGTAGTATATTGTAGAAGGTTAAACCTCAAGCAGAATGAAAAAGTTTGGTGATTTTTTTTGTATGTTAGTATTATGCTTTTCAGGTTCAACTGATACCAATCTTCTTCTTCTTCTTTTTATCGGCAAAAGATGAAACTTTATTAAAAATGGGGAATAGGGGAAGGAAATCCAACAAAAAGTTGGATGAACATCATAAGGGCAAAAACTCAAAATACCCGAGGGTCTACAGGGTCTACAACGAAAGCCCAACCCATATCCAAAATAAACAACGAAAACCCGAAACACCCAATCCAGGCCCAAACCTGGGACGGCCCACCCAAACCCTAACCACATCAGCCACCATCGCCGTACAAAACACCGGAAAACAGTCTTTGCTAGTAGTAATTTTCACTGGCTTTGAATTTTCTAACATCTTTCTATATTCAATCCTTCTCAGTCGTATGGATTTTTGTACACTTGTATTTATATGGTAAGCTTCGACGGTGGTTTTAAACTTAGCTTTCTTATAATTGATTGACCACATGCATGCACCATTTGATAAGAAGGCAAATCTGATTGGAATTTTAGGTCTTCTATATATACACGCACGAATATAGGCGAGTTCCTAGATACTCTTTCCACACATTATCAAACAAAATAGCGCCAAAAATTCATATAAGACAATGACAAAGACCCAACTTTGGTATATGTTAAAGTACTATATATCAAGCACGTGTACTTCTTACATAGGAGGACACGCACTCATTTTTATGAAATTAAATTTAAAAAATCACATCGAAATCCACCTCGATCAACTCCTATCTTCTTCTCCCCTCTTTTTAGGTTTTCTCGCTTGACAGAAAATAAAAAAAAGTTTTGAAATTGATGAAGGATAAATATTATTAAACATACGAATCTCTTGTCCTTGCTACCGTGAATATATAGCACGGGTAGGGGCCCTCGTATATCACATGCCCTCGTATAGAACGGGTATCGCCCGCTCTGCAGGGTGCTGCTTGACAGCAGCATTCCCAATCCCATAGGTACATCACACGCAACTTCTAAAAAGAATTTAGGTGGTTAACGACTTCCTTTTCTTTTCTTTTATAACACGCACGTTGAGGAATTAATGGCTGGGTTGACCTGTTGTTTTCGTTGTGTTGTCTTCTTTATGATAAGTTTCCAAATTTAACCAAATCATCCAATTAACAACGTCGAAAATTAAAATTGTAACATAGTTTTTTAGGTGGACATCCAACTGTCGGTTGGATGTGGTTGTAAATTTTGCTTTTTCCTCGATGTACTCCGTTCGAGTTTTATAAATTATTTCGTTTGCCGAGAAAAAAAAAAAAACAACGTTCAGCCCTATCTCCAATTAACGTATTTATCAGGCGCAGTTAGCTAGACTTCCAACCCAAATGAAGCAATAATAAAAGACCCTTCTAGTTCTTCTGTCGTGCATGCATGCGTGTGTTGTGGAGACTTCCCTCGTAAAGGACGTGCGTGTCCTCGTCTGTATGTCTCATGGGCTTTTTTGGGTTTTACTCTTCTTTTCATCTTTAGTACTCCCTCGGTTCCTAATTAGTACTGGTCCTTTACGGAAATTTCAACTTTCTAAGTAGACGTGCAATAAATGCGCATTCACATTTAAGAAGATACATTGATTTCCAACAGTGCGGTTGCATTTCAACTTTTGAACTAAATCATTGTTATTGGTAGATGGATTGTTTTGGAAGATTGAATACATCTTGTTTTGATTCTTAAAGGGGAACTAACAATTTGGAACAATATCCCAAAATAGTATATGGCAGGAGCAATTTGGAATGAAAGGAGTAGCGGTTACTCTCTCCGTCCCAATTTGTTAGTTTTTTTGCACTTCATGTTTTTTAAATTAGTTATACCTATTATTTGTCATATATTTTATGTAATTTTAAAATTACTAATTGAACTAATTGAGATCGACCAAATACGATCCATATTTTGCATTAAAAAGAATCTAGTAATTACAAATTTTAGGTAATTATTCAACGCTCTCATAATGTATGTAGCAGTTCTCTTAGTATTAGTCTTAGACAAATTTTGTGAGCACGTAGATAATTGTTTGGTTATGTTTGAGATAACAAATGGTCCCATTGTATGCATTGGAATAATACTTTGTGAAAAATATTACTTAAAAATATCACGTGATACTCTGAGAGTATCTTATTAACTTTTTTGGTCCCTAAAGTATTAATTTCGTCTCATTTTTGTCCCCAATATAAACATCGGAGACATTTGGTCCCCAACGTTTCAATTTTGTACCAATCAAGTCCCCAAATCTAACGCCGTGAACCCATCTGTTAAAACAAGGGGCATTCTTGTCATTTCACCAACCCAAATTCCATCAAAGAAAAACGAAAAAGAAATAAAAGAAAAGAGAAAAAGCTTTGCACAGTCATGGCCGCTGCTGCCATGGTGTCCAGCTACCGCCACCACCCTCCTTCTCTCCTCTCTTCTTTCTTTCCCCCCTCGCCTACAACCATAGGAAAAGAGGATAGGGGGAATGATTTCAATTTCTTCAAAAAATCCACCACGGTTTATGAACTGTTTGGATTCCTCCTTTCAAGAAAAAAAACCTGTTTGGTCGTTTCCTGTTGCTATTCTTTTACAATCAAAACACAGATCTGAGCCTTTAGCTTTTCTGTTCCATCAATATATCGTCACACTTCTTCGGAGCCCGTACCCCTCCATGGGCGGAGCCTAGAATTGAGCCGCCGTAATCTTGACATCATCCTCTATCGCAGCGCCGGCTTTCGTCGAAAAATCATCCAGAGTCATCTCCGGCAGCTCGCGACTCCTTCCTCCCGTAACGATCTCCTTCCAAACCTCCTCTACGGTCTTGTTCGAAACACCGCCGTTTTGGACGGCGGAGTAAGATTCATCTGGAAATACGGTATGGGCGTCGTCGGTGTAGACTGTAGATGTTTCTGATGATGTCGTCCATGTTCATGGAACCTTCGGCGACAGAGTAAGAATGTATAGAGGACAGCTGCTGCTGCTGGCGTGGCAGATCAGAATTGGAAGGTGACGTAGAAGAGGCCATCATCACAAGTTGCAAGAACGAGATCCTTCAACCACAAGTTCAGAACTTGTTATTCTATCTTTTGATTTGATTTTGGGAAGAAAAAAAAATCAGAATTTTTAGAAGCTCCCAAACAGCTTTGGAAAACTGAAAACTTATGGCTGCCGGCTAGGGAGAAAAGAAAGAAAAGAGGAGAGGGGGAAAAGGAGAGGAGGAGGATGGTGGGGTAGCCGGCGGCCATGGCTGCGCAAAGCTTTTCCTCTTTTCTTTTCTTTTTTTTTAATTTTCTCTGATTGAAATTTGGGTTGGGCAAAATGACGATAATGCCCTTCATTTTAACAGATGGGGCTCACGGTGTTAGGCGTAGGGACTTGATTGGTACGAAATTAAAACGTTGGGTACCAAATGTCTCCAATGTTTATATTGGGGAAGAAAATGAGACAAAATCAATACTTTGATGACTAAAAAGGTTAATAAGCCCCGACCAACTATTTGAAGGTCATGCGTGTCAAGGTGTTTCTCTTTCTGGATAGCTTTACAGATAATATGGAAGCTTCATGTCTCAGAAAATTTTGGAAACAAATAATTCATGAATAAGACTGGCTGAGTAAATGACTCAGCTTGGCTCAATAAGCGACTCGTTAAGGGTCGAGCCGAGCTCGCTCAAGCTCGAAATTTTGGCTCATTTACTAAACGAGCCTGGCTCGAGCTCAATAAAACTCGGCTCATTTACAGCCCTACGTTCCACACATTTGCAAACAACTATAGCGCAAAAAGTTCATACAAGACAACGATAAGGACCCAACTTTGGTAAATGTTAAGTACTATTACTTCTTAGAGTGTGATGCTAGCCGTACTGACCACCTTCCACAGAAATGGTACCGACGGCCACCAAACGGCCGATCCGAGCCGTCCAAAAATTCTAAAAAAAAAATCAAGGGGCCCTGTGCGGAAATCAACTACATCCGAGATGTGTAGGGTGCTTGATCGAAACACCTTTTTTTCATGTATATACACTTATATACATATATACACGAAAAATGAGTGCTCAAATCAAGCACTCTACACACCTAGGATGCCGTTGATTCCAGCGAAACGCCCCCCGATTTTTTTTTTAGAATTTTTGGACGGCTCGGATCGACCGTCCAGTGGCCGGAGACAACCCACCGATGGCCGTCGGTACAATTTCAGTGGGAGGTGGTCGATACTTATATCATTTTTGTACTTCTTACCTAGGACACACTCGTTTTTGTGAAAATAAATTTAAAAAATCACATCGAAATCCACCTCAATCAACTCCTATATTCTTCTCCCCCTACTACAAAATGGTATAAAGATCACGGTCCAAAAGCAAAAAAGATTTCACTTTTTGAAAAAGCGTAATAAAATGTTATGGACTATAGTTTTAATCTCAGTTATATGAAAAAACTGAGATGAAAAGATTTTTTAATCTCAGTAATCTAAAAAGTGAGATTGTAACTTAAAGAAATAGATCTCATTTTCGAAAAATTGAGATTATTTATGAAAGAATATATTTCGTTTCGGAAAAAACTGAGATGAAAAGATTTTTTACTCTTAGTAATGTAAAAGTGAGATTGTAACTTAAAAAATTGATCTCATTTTTTAAAAACTGAGATTGTATATGAAAAAATATATCTCATTTAGGAAAAACTGAGATAAAAAGAACCTTTAATCTTAGTCATCTAAAAACTAAGGTTGTAAGTTAGAAAATACATCACATTTTTTTTTTATTTAGATTGAGATGAAAACTCTTGAATAGGAAAAGTTGAAGACCACTTACCCCTTAATAGACTCCGCGCGCGATACAACTAAATAAATGTCACGATCGACTTCCAAAATTCTGTCCTCTATTCTCGTTCGTCTCTCTCACTCTCAACCATTCTACAAAAAAGTTTTCATCAACAAATGGGGCACATTTGGCAATGAAAATATATTTCGTTGCTTAATCGGTACCTTTGATGACAAAATTTATAAAAGTTGCGTTTTGTCGCCAAATGTATTTTGAGTATAACTCTATACTCAGAATTCCAATTGAGATAATTCAAATTGGGTTTGGACAATAACACAAAGGGTTACAACTTTCATGTTTATCAAAATTGCTAATTTTAATATTTAAAGGTTCAAAATGACGTTCGAAATATATTTTAATGTTAAACGCATATGTTATATATTAAATATTTCAATTATATATTTAAAAGTGTGTGTGGTGCAGTTGGTTTGAAGCTTCTATGTAGAACTCAGGAGACTTGGGTTCAAAACCCCACAAGAGAAATAGAGTGGAATTTTTTCCCTTAGAAAATTGCCACTTTTAACCTCGGTTTTTCCAAAAACTGAAACTATTTCTTTCTAAACAATCACGGTTTTATAATAAAATTAAGATATAAAGTTGTTAAAGGTCACGATTTTATCATTTTTAATCACAATTTTTACTTTTTAGTTATTATTTTAATGAGTTTTAATCACAATTTTTATCACGTGGTTAAAAGATATTGACTTTTAGTTACACCTTGATAGACCAGATTTTAAATGAGAGATTAAAAGTGAAAGATCACACCAAATGACCGAGATCTTTATCTATTTTTGTAATAGTGCCTCTCTTTGTAGGTTTTCTCACTTGACGGAAAATAAAAAAAGTTTTCAAACTTCCCCTTCCATTCAAAGTTTATATATGTATTGATGATTGCATGTGCCTTTACATAGCAAGTTCTAAACACAGTTTAAATGAATCCTTATTCTCTATTGTTGGCCACCCTGCTAATCAAATTGACGTCTCATTCAAGTCACATTAAAAAATGTTTAAAAATAAAATAACAATGATACACATCAATTCAATGCAGCATTATAGAATGTTTTAAACACACATTTACCGATGGCTAAAGGCACTCCTAATAATCATCTCATTTTGTTTTAATTTCCACAGACATTAATACATTATCCCAAATCTGTATTATAAAAAGAGTGGTTTTCTTTCAAAATGTCTAGAAATACAAATAAGAGCAACATTTATCACCATCAAATTTTTTTCCGCTAAAATAATAGTCATATGATTAGAAAAAGAAATTACAAAAAAGGAAAATCTAATAATTGCTTTCCTTACTAAATCTCTCTCTTTTTTTCCGTAATATTTATACTCTCTCTCTCTCTCCCTATCTTTATCAAGTTGGAGAGAAATAGAGAGGAAGAAAATGTTACAAAAAAAAGGAGAGAGAGATTTGGTAAGAAAAGCAATAATTAGGTTTTTTTTTTTGTTTCTTTCTAATCACATGGCTATTATTTTAACGAAGAGTAATCCAACTTGCTCTTTCTCCGTTTGGGTTGGCCAGAGGCAGCTTGGTGGTGATTAGAGGCGGATGATCGGCGGTTTGGGTTTGGCTGCTGTCTGATTGGTGTGCGGCAGGTTGAAGATTTGCATCATTAGGGTTTGTTTTGGGTTTTAGGGACTGAGCTTCGCCCACTTTGGTGGGTCAGGTTCCTTTATTTGTGCTTAATTGTAATATTTGGGCTTTTTAGGCCATATGGTATTTTTGAGCTTCATTTGTAATATCTGGACTTTGAGGCTTTTAGGTGTTTAGGACTTTGCCCTTCGGAGTGTATGGGCTTGCCTCAACTTGCTGTACTTTTCAACCTTGGATGGAAATCCCTTTCCTCCTCTCCTTAATAAAAATTAAAATGTTACTTTTGTCGATCAAAAAAAATTGTATTAATCCAACTTGATAAAATAGAGATAGAGAGAGAAAATTAATAGATATTACTAAAAAAAGAGAGAGATTTGGTAAGCAAAGTAATAATTAGTTTTTTTTTTTCTTTTCGAGTCACATGGTTACTATTTTAACAAAAAATAATTGGATGGCAATAAATATGTTGCTCTTCCTTTGTATGCCTAGACATTTTAAAAAAACGCTCTATTTATAGGCATTTTCAAACAAAACTGCTCTATTTACTATTTTAACAAAAAATAATTCGATAGCGATAAATGTTGCTCACATTTGTATGCATATACATTTTCAAAGAAAATTGCTCTATTTATGGGCAGACAAATGAGAGCAACATTTATTGCCATCGAATCATTTTTCGTTAAAATAGTAGCCATGTGATTAGAAAAATAATAATAATAATAAAACTAATTATGCTTTCCTCACGAAATCTCTCTTCCTTTTTTCTGTAATATTTGCTTTCCCTCTCAGTCTCTATCTTTATCAAGTTGGAGAGAAGGGTAGCAAATTTTATGGAAAAATCAAGTTAGAGAGAGGGGAAGCAAATGTTATGAAAAAAAAAAAAAAGAAGGATAGATTTGGTAAGGGAACTTAGGAAAACAATAATTTAGGTTTTTTCTTTTTTGTTTCTTTTCTAATCAAATAACTACTGTTTTAACGAAGAGTAATCTAACTTGATAAAGATAGAGATAGAGGGGGGAAATTAATAAATATTATCAAAAAAGGACAGAGATATTTGGTAAGAAAAGCAATAATTAGGTTTTTCCTTTTTGTTTCTTTTCTAATCATATGGCTCTATGTATAGAGAGCGGAAGAAAATGTTACAAAAAAAAGGAGAGAGAGATTTGGTAAGGAAAGCAATAATTAAGTTTTCCTTTTTTAGAGATAAAAGGGAAAAGTTAATAAATATTATGAAAAAAAGGAAAGAGATATTTGGTAAGGAAAGCAATAATTAGGTTTTCCCTTTGTTTTCATTTTCTAATTACATAGCTACTATTTTAATGAAGAGTAATTTGATAGATAAATGTTGCTCTCACTTGTATGCCTATACATTTTTAAAAAAAAGCCTGCTCTGTTTGATAATATAGATATTTGCTTTCCCTCTCTATCTCTATCTTTTTCAAGTTGGAAAGCGGAGAAGCAAATGTTATGAAAAAAAGGAGAGAGAGATTTGGTAAGGAAACTTAGGAAAACAATAATTTAGGTTATTCTTCTTTTTTTTTCTTCTTTTCTAATCAAATAACTACTATTTTAACGAAGAGTAATCTAACTTGATAAAGATGGAGATAGAGGGGGAAAATTAATAAATATTACAAAAAAAAGGGGGACAGAGATATTTGGTAGGAAAGCAATAATTAGGTTTTTCCTCTTTGTTCATTTTCTCATCATATGGCTCTGTGCATAGAGAGAGGAAGAGAGTGTGTTACAGAGAGAGAGAGAGAGAGAAATTTGGTAAGGAAATCAATAATTAAGTTTTCATTTTTTAGAGATAAAAGGGAAAAGTTAATAAATATATTTTTAAAAAAAGGATAGAGATATTTGGTAAGGAAAGCAACAATTAAGTTTTTCTTTTTGTTCATTTTCTAATCACATAGCTACTATTTTAATGAAGAGTAATCTGGTAGATATAAATATTGCTCTTACTTGTATGCCTAGACATTTAAATAAATAAAAAACCCGTTCTATTTTATAATATAGATTAATTAAAGTTTTCTCCTTGTCCTTCTAATTTTTTTTTTCCTTCAAAGATTAGTAAAATTTCTTTTCGCCGTTTCATGTCAAACCGTAAAATCGATGGAGGACAAATATTATTAAACATACGAATCTTTTGCCTTGCTACCGTGAATACGGGTATCGCCTCTCTTGTATCATACGCTAGGGATGAAATCAAAAATTTCGTAAATGCAGAGATCGAACTATGAAAAACATCTTGAAATTTTAATGTTTCGGAATCTTTATAGCTTGTTTGACTTGAATTTTGAGGAAGGGTTTTTGGGTAATGAGTGGAGAGATAATAAAAAAAGAAATGAAATTAATAATTGAAGGAAAAACTTTTAGGAAATCGTGCACAGACAGATGGGTTGAGTTTTGGGACCTAAAACGAATACATTCTTAAAGCATTTAAATATTTAAATAACATCCAATACAAAACACTTAATAAACAAAAAACAACTATTAATAATAATATTGAAATTTGAAAAGAAAAAAAAAAAACCGAAACTATGAGGGGGCCAAGTGTTCTAAAATAGTTCGGTCTCTGTCATACGCCCTCATATAACACGGGTACCGTCCGCTATGCAGGATACTGTTAGGAAGCATCCTCAGTCTATATATCACACGCAACTGTACATTTCTAATTAAAACGAATTGTGATGGTTAACGACTTTCCTTTTCTTTTCTTTTATAAATAAAATAATAATAACACGTACGTTGAGGAATGGTTGTGTTGTCTCTTTATGAAAACTTTCCAATTTTAACCAAACGTACCCAAATGAAGCAATAATAATTTAAAAGACCCAAATTTCCGTTCCGAAAAAAATTAAAATTAAAAGACCCTTCTAGTTTCTGTCGTGCATGCGTGTGTTGTGGACTTCCCTCGAAAAGGAAGTGCATGTCCTCGTCTATAGTATGTCTCAAGGGCTTTTTTGGGTTTTACTTTACTTTTCTTTTTAGTACTCCCTGTTAATTCTCAGTCATTGGTCCTATACGGGAATTTTAACTTATTAAGTAGACATGCAATCAATGCATTCACATTTAAAAGGATACATTGATTTCCAATGATGCCCTTACATTTCAACTTTTGAACGAAAATATTGTTATTGATGAAGGGATTATTTTGGAAGATTGAATACATTTTGTTTTGACTTTTCAAAGAGGACTAACAATTTAGAACATCCCAAAATAGTACAAGGCACGAGCTATTTGGAACGGCTCGAGGGAGTAGCGAATACTCTCTCCATCTGAATTTGTTAGTATTTTTGCACTTAATGCCTTTTAAATTAGTACCGTTTATATATTATATTTTATGTAATTTTAAAAATACTAATTGAGATTGATCTAATAATATCCCTATTATACATTAATAGGTCATGCGTGTGAAGGTGTTTCTCTTTCTGGATAGTTTTATAGATAATAATATCATTATCATAATATGGAAGCTTCATGTCTCAGAAAATTTTGGAAACAAATAATTCATGAATAAGACTGTCTGACTCTAGACTCTCAAGAGGTTTCTTGCCGAACATATTCTCCTCTTCCATAAGCAAACGATCGTTTGTTCTTGCCCGCCTTGTGTATTAGACTTTCCCTTGTTTATTTGGTGGGCCTATTTCTTGCCTTCCGTATTGGACTCTCCTTTGGTTTATTCGTGGGCCTATTGCACATAGGAGGTTTTGAAATCGAAACTCAAGAGAGTATAAATCTCTAAGTCTTAGGTCTTATAAGACAATGACAATGACAATGACCCAATTTTGGTATATGTTAAAGTACTATATATTAAGCACGTGTACTTCTTACATGCATAGGAGGACACACACTCATTTGTATGAAATTAAATTTAAAAAATCACATCGAAATCCACCTTGATCAAATCCTATATTCTTCTTCCCTTTTTTAGGTTTTCTCGCTTGATAGAAAATAAAAAAAAGTTTTCAAATTGATGAAGGATAAATATTATAAAACATACGAATCTCTTGCCCTTGCTACCGTGAATATATAGCACGGGTACAAGCCCTCGTATATCACATGCCCTCGTATAGAACGGGTACCGCCCACTCTGCAGGGTGCTGCTTGAAAGCAGCATCCCCAAATCCGTATGTTACATCACTCGCAACTGTACATTTCTAAAAAATTTTTTGAAGGTTAACGACTTCCTTTTCTTTTCTTTTATATACTAACACGCTGAGAAATTAATGGCTGGGTTGACCTGTTGTTTTCGTTGTTCCTAGATACTTTCCGCACATTATCAAACAACTATAGCGCCAAAAATTCATATAAGACAATGACGAGGACCCAACTTTGATATATGTTAAGTATTATATGTTAAGCACGTGTACATCTTACATAGGAGGGGACACACTCATTTTTATGAAATTAAATTTAAAAAATCACATCGAAATCCACCTCAATTCCTATATTCTTCTCCCCTCTTTGTAAATTTTCTCGCTTGACAGAAAATAAAAAAAAGTTTTCAAATTGATGAAAGATAAATATTACTTATTAAACATACGAATCTCTTGCCTTTGCTACCATGAATATATAGCACGGGTATGGGCCCTCATATATCACATGCCCTCATATAGAACGGGTACCGCCCGCTCTGCAGGGTGCTGCTTGACAGCAGTAATTAGTTTTCTTTTTTTTTTTGTTTCTTTTCGAGTCACATGGCTACTATTTTAACAATAATTAATTCGATGGCGATAAATGTTGCTCTCATTTGTATGCCTAGACATTTTCAAAGAAAACACTCTATTTATCGGCATTTTCAAAGAAAATTGCTCTATTTTCTATTTTATCAAAAAATAATTCGATAGTGATAAATGTTGCTCTCATTTATATGCATATATATTTTCAAAGAAAATTGCTCTATTTATGGGCATACAAATAAGAGCAACATTTATCGCCATCGAATCATTTTTCGTTAAAATAGTAGCCATATGATTAGAAAAAAAAATTAATTATTCTTTCCTTACAAAATCTCTCTCTCCTTTTTTTTCCATAATATTCGCTTTCCATCTCTGTGTCTATCTTTATCAAGTTGGAGAGAGGGGAAGCAAATGCTATATCAAGTTGGAGAGAGAGGAAGCAAATGTTATGAAAAAATCAAGTTAGAGAGAGGGGAAGCAAATGTTTTGAAAAAAAAAAAAGAAGGGAGAGATTTGGTAAGCAAACTTAGGAAAACAATAATTTAGGTTTTTCTTTTTTGTTTCTGTTCTAATCAAATAACCACTATTTTAACAAAGAGGAATCTAACTTGATAAAGATAGAGATAGAGGGGGAAAATTAATAAATATTACGAAAAAAAGGACAGAGATATTTGGTAAGGAAAGCAATAATTAGGTTTTTCCTTTTTGTTCATTTTCTAATCATATGGCTCCGTGTATAGAGAGAGGAAGAAAATGTTACCAAAAAAGGAGAGAGAGATTTGGTAAGGAAAGCAAGAATTAAGTTTCCTTTTTTAGACATAAAAGGGAAAAGTTAATAAATATTAAAAAAAAAGAATAGAGATATTTGGTAAGGAAAATAATAATTAGGTTTTCCCTTTTTGTTCATTTTCTAATTACATAGCTGTAACAACTAGTAATTTTTATCATTAATAATATCATTTAAAAAGTATTATTCGTAATAATAAAATTATTTTTCTTAATAGATATATACAAATATAATGATCTTATCTTATTTATCTTATTTTTATTCAATTTGCATGCGAGCACACTGCTTCTGTCTCTCCCTTTCCTACTCAGTCTCTACTTTCTCCCTGACATATATTCGTCCTTATCTCGTTCATCTCAAAGCTCAAGAGATAGAATTTTCATTAAAATCAATCCTATTCTACACCACCAAAATTCACCTATAAATACTCCACCCCATTGACCCACGAGAATACCACGATATTTTTCACACTCCACCGACCAGAAAAGAAGAGAAAAACAGAATAAAACCAAGCTCATTGCAATGGAGTTTTAGAGAGAGAAAGTTAAAATGAGAAAAGTGGATTTCATAACTACGTTCAACTGAAATCTAATTCCCTCGTTCCAATTACTTCCTACAACTCCAAGCATCCCTAACCATCATCCAATTCGGCCCCAAGGTCCCCCCTTGACAAAACCCGAAGTCATCTTCTCCAAATTCAAAGTTTCGGTTTTTTATCCAATTCTACAAACTCGAGGTATTATAATCCTATCTAACTACTTCTATACTTTCCTTAAGTATAATTGAATTATTTTGACTATTTATTAGGGCATGAAATGAGCCCGAACAAAGAATATAGCTCACTTCGCGTTTTCTGTAATATTCATCAATTTGATATTATTTTTGATCCAGACACTTTACTTGTAATTATTTATGTAAAAGATGACCCTTATGATATTTATTTTACAATCCTTCTGATATTAATATTATAAAAAACTACTAATCTGGTATTATTTTCTTACTGTATAATATCATATTAATATAAAATATATTAGTTATATCCTTTAATTTATATGGTAGATTGTGTTGGTCAATAAAAATTTTTAAGTTAATAATACTCCAATTTAGAAATTTTTAAATATTTCGAAACAACTTTGCGACCTTTCAAACCTCATTTTTGTCACCCAAACTATTTTTTCTAGACTTTTCACACGTCAAAGATCATACATTGTTAATATCATATTTTATTTATTTATTTATCTATTTATTAATTATTTATTCGCTAACTTTCAAGATTTTATAAATGAAAAATCTTTGCGACCTTCCGAAGAATGTTTTGCCACCTAAACTATTTTTCCTAGACTCCTCGCATCTCAAAGATAATATCTTGTTAATTTTTTTTTCTTTACTTAATTTACTATTTATTATTATTTTTACAGTATTTCCAATTAAAATTACCTTACGACCTTATAAACCTTATTATTAATGCCCGAGTAATTTTATTTAGACTCCTTACCATCCGAAGATGAAACGTTATTAACCTCGACCTATTTTATTTATTAAATAATTTATTATCCATTTATTTTACTTTCGACAAGTTTTGTTAATATCTTTATTTAAAATAATCCCGCGACCCTCCGAACCCAACTTTTGACACTCAACTGGTTGCATAGGACCTTTAAGACTCTTATTAAGGTCATATTAATTATTCTAATATTTTTACCTAATTAATGTATTTAATTAGTTTTTAATCAATCTAATTACTTAGAAATAATTAATGAGAGCTTAGAAAATTTTTTTTTTGGGCAAATTTCACTTACCTCTCTTGAGGTTTCTGACAATTACAGACACCTCCCCTCTGGTTACTGAAATTGCACTTACCTCCCCTCTGGTTTAGTTGTCGGCTGCAGTTTAGCCCATCCGTTTGTTTGACGCAACGGAAAAGCAATAAAGGTGATGATGTCAGCATAAAGACATTTTTCCATGACAAATCTACCTTTAGCTCAAGTTTGAGAAATTATTCGTTGCCTGGACACAGCTTTCTCTAAAAAACTTAAGTGTTCTAAATTACAATTCGTTTGAATGGGTGAGAAAATCTTATTTTATTTATCATTTAATTCTAAAGGGTCATAATTAAATTTTGACTTTAGGGCTCTCGTTGATTAACCCTAAGAAAATCGTATAATCAAATATTTCTTAGGACTAATTAACGAGAGCCCTGGAGTCAAAATTTAATTATGACCCTTTAGAATTAAATGATCAGAAAAATAAAATCTTCTCACCCATTCAAACGGATTGAAATTTGAAACACTTAATTTTTCAACCTGCAGTTTATATATTAAAAAATATGGTTAAAAAATTAAGTGTTCCAAATTTCAATTCGTTTGAACCGATAGAAAGATTTTAGTTTTCTGATCATTTTATCCTAAATGGTCATAATTAAATTTTGACTTTAAGGCTCTCGTTGAATAACCCTAAGAAAATCGTAGAATCAAATATCTCTTAGGACTAACCAACAAGAGTCCTATAGTCAAAATTTAATTATGACCCTTTAGAATTAAATGATCAGAAACATAAAATCTTCCCACCCATTTAAACGAATTGAAATTCGGAACACTTAATATATTTTCGTTAAATTTGGTTAAATGTTCCAAATTTCAATATGTTTGAATGGGTGAGAAGATTTTATTTTTTTTATCATTTAATTCTGAAGCGTCATAATTGAATTTTGACTCTCGGCTCTCGTTGGTTAGTCCTAAGAGATATTTGATTTTTCAATTTTCTTAGGGTTAATCAACGAGAGCCCTATAGTCAAAATTTAATTATGACCCTTTAGAATTAAATGATAAATAAAATAAAATCTTTTCACCCATTCAAACGGATTGTAATTTGGAACACTTGATTTTAGAGAGAAAGCCGTGTCCGGAGAGAGAAGAAGCGTGTGTCAGTGGGGCAAAAACAAGAGTTCTAAAAAAAGAATAGACTGAAACAGAGTTTTCTACGAAAAGTTATAAGCGAAACAGAAATAGTCCAAAAACGGTTTAAAGGCTCGTTTGGAGGCCCAAACGGTCTCAGAAAGCTAAAAAACACGCGGCACATGTAAACTTTTTCCTTACACATCACAACCCTACACTACACGTGGTGGGTAGGTAGTTAAAACACTGTATACTTTTCCCTTTTATTTTTTGCATTTTCTTTATTCTTCCTTGTTCTTTTATCCGGCTTTCTTTATTCAGTATAATACCATGGACAAATAAGTCTTTTTGCTTCCCCCGTTAGGTTCTATTACTTGCTAACCCTGACAGGGGAGGTAAGTGCAATTTCAGTAACCAGAGGGAGAGGTGTCTGTAATTGTCAGAAACCTCAGGGGAGGTAAGTGAAATTTGCACCTTTTTTTTTTAAATTCTTTGAAAAAGTTCTTACTTATTATCATTTTGGCCATACGAGATTAAGGGCAACGGCCCATTTATAAAAAGTTGCGTGATTGCATTGCTTACTGATTGTTTTGTTTATTATTTGATTAATTGTATGTTGCACCACTACTTGATTTGAATGCTAGATTGGACTTTAGAGACATGGGGTGGTATGCGAAATAGAATTCACTTAAACGATAATAGATAATGAATAAATTGAAAAGTTTTTCTTTTTAGAGATTGTCTGTAGACGGGATTTTGAGATGTGATGAGATTTGTGATGAGATTGAAACTGGCGGGAGTTCAGTGACGAATTGATAGACTGGCGGGAGTCCAGTGATGATTATGAATTAATTTTGTGAAGTGGTGTATAAGATAAGAGAACCCTAATTGTGATTCAGGCATGATAAGCTTTCACTTTATTGTAGTTATTGGGTTGCACATTCGGTATATAACTTAGGTGTATCTGCGACAACAAAGGGAAGTGATCTCATGGGACCGAGCATGGCTAGCGGTTGGGGAGGAAAGATCTCGTGGATGAGATCTTAGATCACACGATAAGTTAATGGATAATAATGAACTGGCTTATGTGAAAAATATCTGTTTGACTTCTTCGATTCAATATTATCTTGTTACTTGCTAGCTGTATAGTAGGAGGTGTGGTTGGGTTGGATTATTCTATTGGGTGATTTATCACTCACAGATACGTTTGTATCCTAGCAAATTGTTTGCTTCGGCGATCAATTTGCCAGAGGGCGCATGATTCAATGAGAAGGATTCAAAGATGGGGCAGTTCGACACGAAAAGAATATCAGGAACGAAGATCGAGTATGCTTCGAATTTGTATCAAGTCTAGAGTCAGCTCTGAAATTAATGTATTTTGAATCAGTAATTTATCTTGTGATTGTGATAGCTAAACTTTATTTTGAAAAATTATATTTATTTAGCAAATTTTCTTAAGATTTTATTTTATATTGCTTCCGAAAAATCGGAGTGTTACAATAGCTACTATTTTAATGAAGAGTAATCTGATAGATAAATGTTACTCTCACTTGTATACCAAGACATTTTCAAAAAAAGACCTCGCTCTCTTTTATAATATAGATATTTGCTTTCCCATGTAATAATGGGCAATTCGTCCTCAATAAGCCTTGTTTGACAATGTTTGTGCATTAAGGGGGTCAAATTGGAATTTACGATTTCTTCAATTTTAACATGCTTTTGTTTTTGCATCAGGGCTCAGTAATGTAAGACTTAGACCCGGTTCCACTAACACTTTTTGCACTTTTAGAAAAAAAAGTGCACATTTTGTCCTTTTTTTTTTTCATATGTCAGTTTTGCACCAAATTTTTGTGAATTATTGATTCGTGAAAAAGTAAATTTTTTTAACTTTTACCCAAATATTTTGAAAAATAACCACTTTTAAGCACAAAAAAAAAAAGAGTCTAACAAAAAAAGCGATTATTTCCCAAAATATTTGGATAAAAGTATTTTTTTTTTTTACTTTTCTGATTCACGAATGAATAATCCATAAAAATTTGACGTAAAACTAATAAATGCAAAAAAAAAAATTGAATAAGAATAAAACTTGCACTTTCTCCGATAGTACAAAAAAATGTTGGTGGAATCCCTATGTTAACGCTAACATTCCTACTAACTCCCGTTGATGTATATTGCCAGATAAAATAAAATAAAATAAAAAGAACCGGTTCCTAACGTGACATGTTAATTGCACGCTTTGAGAAACCTTTTGTTGGAACAAGCAAACTTTGAAGCCCATAAACCCATGGAATGCAGCCCAAAATCTGATAAGGTCTTCGAGGGGAGCGAGTTATGTTAGTTGGACATATTGGGCTTTCAAGGAGACTGTCTTCTTGCTTATGGCCTTTTCCTTAGAGGTGTCTCGGGTTCAAAACTCTCTGTCAGTCTTAGGTGTTATCAAATTCGGCTAGTTTATACAGAGCTCAAGACGGCTTTGAGTTTTTCGGGGCCCAACACGATCTTTTTAAATGAGGCCTTTTATATAAATTACAAATAAAAATAAAAAAATTTGAAGAAAAAAAATTAAAGAAAATGCTACGAGTATTCAAAGCCAATAATAACAAAAAGCTAGATAATCATTCCATTAATTTGAAATGCATTATGTAAACATCACTCTTCTCGCATTTTTCGTGGCAAAAGTAGTAATTAAGCTCTTATAATCAAGTTTAGCCATCGTATCTTTTTTCAATGGAGAGTAGCTAGTCCATTTGACCTTTCTTGCGGTATAGTTGACTAAAGGTAAGATTTATCAACTCGAAAAGCTAGCTTTCTTTCTCCGGAGGCAGGGTTTGTATTCTTTAAAGAGGTTAAGACAAAAATACTATTCTTCTTACAAAATCTAACCCACAAACTTTAAAAATTACATCTTTACCATTATTTCTTGGGTCTTTTGTACTAATTTTATATCTATATAAATTGAGGCCCCTAAAAATAGGCAAAGGACCCGATGAGGCCGCATCCTCGACGGATGTCCAAATTCGGTTTGGACAGAGCTTTCTTTTGACTATAGTTGGAAGCCCATCAAGTGGATGGTAGATTGGTCCCCAAGATTAGTCGAGGAGAAAAGGACGGTCAATGCCGTATTTTAATAATTAATATCCATCACTGACATTTTCAGTATTAACAAATGTTCTTAGTATACCCTTAACGGATATTAATTATCAAAACATGTTTTGGATCATCATTTTCCCTTAGGCTCGAGATGTACGTAAATTTGTCTGAACACCTGAGTTATTTAAAAGAAAAAAAAAACAGTGATTGTATTTGAACCAACCTTGCTTTTCAAAAGGAGACAGAAGGCCCTATCAGCACTTATTGCCTTACTGGAAAAGCTTGCACGTAACGCGGTAATCAGAGTGGGTGTCCCATTGATATTGATGGTATGGAATTTGGCGTGCTTTGTTGAGAGTGACCGATTCTCTGTGGTCCTCTGTTTGAAATAATAGCTTGTGATCGGAACTTTCAACTACATGAACGTACAGTCTCACAAGCTAGAACAATTAAAGTAGGTTTCACATGCTAGAAACCGCCCGTTTGCCGACAGGATACAAGAGACACGGATATATTTATATCCGTTTACTGACAGATACTTCATCCGTCCCATTTTGTTAATTATATATACGGATATATAAAAATGTCATTGTCCTCTTTTAAATATATATTCATGTACTTATATATCTAGTTATTCACCCCAAAACAAGCCAAGTATATACATATCCAGTCTTCTACTGTATAAATCATTCAAACAAATTATTTATATCATATTATATCCACTCTTTTATCGTATTTTTTCTCATTTTATATCCACTCAAAACTAATACGGCTGGAAAACGACCCGTTAAATTAGATCATCCAGATCAAATGAAGGGCAGGAGCAAATTCAATTCCTTGCTTTGAGTGTGTTAGTAGTTAGAAGATTTTATTTTGTTATGTACTATCTAAATGAAACAATGGACCACAACAGCGAGTAATATAGTCTAACAAATGGTCCGGCCTGATTTATGTGCCTCAAAATATTATATTCTCGTCCCAAATGCCTTGGCTATTCCCAGCCCGCTAATATTGCGTCACGTATTGAATCGATACGGAATGGAATCGATCCCCAAGACAAAACGTAAGTAGATGAGCCTCTGCTAATTAACTAATTTATCCTCAAGCTGGCAAATTTTCTCGGTATAATCATGATATTCTTTATATGGGCCCTAATTTGAGTCTAAAGTAGCCCAAGGTGCCACGGAAAAGTCTGAAATACGAATGCCTAGAAATTCTTCGAATCAACGAATTACGGGCATGCATATGAGTTGGATTTTACCCACCCCCATTACCACTCATCACCTAAAGTAAAAGGTTTGGTTGGTATGCAGTTTCAAGCCCACGTTTTATGAACCCAAAGGGGTTAGCGAACCGGTCTTCACTTATGACTTAGGAATTTGCTTCATCTTAAGGTTTCATGTTCAATTCATCTTGCCAACTCCCTTGAGCCAGAACATAGAATTTGAAAACGAAAGGTCTAAGGTTCGGACACCCCAATGCTTATGCCTGTGACTAAGGTTCGGACACCCCAATGCTTATGCCTGTGACTTACGCTCAGGGCTTAGGCTTAGAAATTATGCAGTACATGTGGGACGGGGGATTGCATAAACCCAAGGGATTAATCGAGCCAAAATGCCTGGGACACCCTCTATGAGCAAAAATAAAAATAAAATAAAGGGCCGATGTTTATGGGCAGCTCAAGGGAGGTTGAATCACCTAAATCGAAAAAATGTCTATACCTTTGTTCTAGTGCAATTGAAGCTCCTTGATTACACAAATGTATATTTTCAATTAGATAAATATATTGTGCAATCTTGCAGCTAAAATTGTACAGTACCAAACTAGAAACGCCTTTTGTTAAAAGTGACCTGATCTGACCTCAATGCATATACAGGCTGGCAATGTCTAGAGCCTCCAAAATTTGGAGAAATTAACCAAAGATTTTTCAGATGTTTGTGTGTGCAGAATATCTCTCTATTGGAAGGAAAAATCCCAATATGCAAAAAAGTTACAGTAAATATTTCACTTTCTCATATATATGCATGCATGCCTTTTGATATTCGAGCATTGATTGGTTTCTTTAGTCAACCGAAAGGCATAATAATTGTTCCTCAAATGCATGAACTTATAACCTTGGGGGTTGCATAATCAAATCAGTTTTTGTCTCTTATTCAATAATGTACGTACTCTATCTCTTTAAACCATTAATCAGACTTGTCAAACAGAAGATTGGACTGCTCACCGCCCCCACATCTCCAGTAATCCTATAGAACAGAGACTAGCTAGAAAAGTAGGAGTATTAATTGACGGAAGAAATTTTGACACGGTTCGGAAAACAAGTTAGTATTGAGCTTATGGGCGGCTAGCTTGTGTTATCAAATCATGTCTCTTTTATGGAAGAGATGACAAAGGGATCGATCCTTTTCATTCTTTCTCATTCAGCTGGACCTGCTACCCTTGGACTTTATTAATCAGTGTTTCTTTCTTTCTTTTGTCTTTTTTGTTAAGAAAGAGAAATTAAAAGAACGAAACATTAACAAAGGATAAGGGGGAAATAGGCAAGAGGGGCAACAATGAGCATCTAAGACACTTGACTTCAAATTGGAGATGTCAAATTTTTTTTTGAAGGCTTATGTGGCATTTTAGCATGTCAAATTTGACATTAAAATCTCATCTCCAACACTTATGCCAAATTCTATTTATTTAAAAAAAAAAAACTCAAACAAGTAGCACGAAGAGGTTTTAAACTTTCTAACGATAGTTTTTTATCTTCAACGATTACTTTTTGAAATTTGGCATGAGAGAGGGTAGCTACCAAAATTGGCATGTAGAAGATTCATGCCAAAGCCACATCAGCTTTGACATGAGTGAAGGCAGTTGAATTGGAAGGTGAGTTGATGCCAAAAGTTGTCATTGCACCGTCCACGTCCTGTTTGACATCTCCCATTGAGTTTGGCAAGAAGCCAACCCCACGACAAGAAAACTGAGATCATCTCATAATAAAATTACCAAGTACTATCTAGAATCGAAAACCACACACAAGTGCATGGGATTTGTGTTTGTCCGATCTTTAACTTTAGGGTTCCGAAATTAATAGAGGTGCGCGCAAGCTAGCTACCCTAGACATCTGGCTATTAGAAAAAAACTAACTACTATACATGCAATTACTGAACAAAACAACACTCAATCAGCAGAACAACAACTAGCTAGCCCAAAAACCTGTGTTCTAAAGAGGATACAATCACAGCAGCAGTAAAAGCCCTTCAGCTTGTTTTTTTTTTTTTTTTTTGTTACTATTACTTGCTGGCCATAGACCCAGGTAATTTTATTGAGAAAATCTTTTTTATATGGCGGAGCCGTGAATAGTTGCTTACGAAGTGAATCGCGACCGTTCAAACTTTTGGACGCTCCGGATGTTAATGAAACTTAATTCCCCAGAAAAGTTTAATTTAAATCCGGATTGTCCAAAGCCGAAACGGACGGCCGAGATCTCGCGGAGCAGTGAATAACTTCTTCACAGCTGCGCCGTGAATAAGTTTCTCTCAATTTTATTATAGAAACATTAATTAATTGTAATAGAAAAATGGAGCTACTCACAGTACAGTGTTGAAATGGAAGGTTAATTTTGACAAGGACATCTTATATACTCTTCCCCTAGTCATCCAACTTACTAGCTATGCCTTTCAACATTTGATAAATGCCAGTAAAATATATTGAGAGAGCTTCAAAAGTCACTACAACAAATTACACCATTCCCGACTAACGTTTTAGTCGCCGAATGTCCACTTTTTAGTCGCCAAAGGGTTTTCCCGACTAAATAATTTAGTCGGCAAATTAGTCGGGGAATGACAGTCGGGAAATGTAATTACCGACTAAATTAGGTTTAGTCGGCAAATATATGTGTAATTGCCGACTAAATTAGATTTAGTTGGCAAATGTATGGTTTTAGCGACTAAAAAACTTGGTCGGGGTTTCTATTTTAGTCGGTAAAGTTAACTTTTGCCGACTAAATATTTAGTCGGCAATAATAATTGCATTGTGGCATCAAATGTCATTACGAAAAAATCTGGGGACTCAAGTCGAAAAATTACATTTCCATTTCTGAGGTGTATCTGACTTTACCCAATTCCTTTGGAGGTTTATGGCGCCACCAGGTCTCGAACCTGAGACCTCTGCCTTGTCACACGCGCACCCAACCACTCCACCATTGCTGTGCTTTGTTTACTTTACAGTAATAAAAATATTTATACTATTTAGTTTCCTATGTTTTACCTATTTTTTTTAAATTTACTTTATTTATTTCTTTGATAAAGCTTTTAAATTTACTTTTTTTTATCTTTATCTTTAAATTTACTTTCTTAAAAATAAAAAAAACTCGTTACTGCAGTTCATAATCTTTTTTTTAGGATTTACACACTAAAAGAGAATATTTCAATCACACGTTACTGCACCCCACTTTGAGGTTTTTTTTTTCCCCGATTAGAACCATCTTATCTTTGTTTTTATTAAATATGGTTTAAACGATCATTCTTACCGAGATTATAGTTGATTGTTTTCTATTAGACAATTGATTGCATGAAAAATACTATTTATTCTAATGATTTCACTTCTCGATAAAGGGGTTTTTTTTTCTTTTCTATAAAAGGGGTTTTTCTAAACCCAATCGAGCCGCAAATTTACGAGAATGAATTATTTACCGAGTGTAGCAAAATGAACAATCTCGATTGTAATATTTTTCTCGCGGTCGTGTGGCTTCTGCAACAATGAGTGCAAAACATAAGACTTAGTTGACAATCATCAAGTAAATAAAAAAAAGCATAGATTGTAAACATAACTACCGAGGAATTTTTTGTTATACTCGATCTGAACCGTTAGGATTTCACGTCTTACCAATTATAGCATTGTCACCAAAATCGAAGACCATTCGATATCAACGACCACATAATCGAAAAGATATTTAATGCGTTCGGAGACGTTTAAGTGTTATAGTGCACTAACCGAGCCCCGCCTGAGGCCTTATTTGGCAATCCAAATAATTTATCTTTGATGTAATACAAATTAGATCATTCGTACCAAGAATGAAGTTTAACCCTATTTGGATAGACACTTGATCGGACAACAAAATTCTTTTTAATTAAAAATTTGAGTGTTGATAAACGGCTTTCCTTAACCCAATCGAGCAAAAAATTTACGAAAATCTTATGATTAAGCAGGAAAAAAAATTGAACGGTTTCGATCGGGAAGGTTTCATCGTGTGATCGAAGTCTTCGGAACAACTATTGATTTTCTTGAAATTTTGTTTAAAACAGACGAAAAATTGATATTCGCTGACCAAATGTAATTTTAGTCAACAAAAATTACTATTCCCTACTAAATTATTTAGTTGGGAAATGTTTTTCATTTATTAATTTTTTAAATTTGCCAAAAATTGATATTCGCCGACTAAATGTAATTTTAGTCGGAAAATATTAATATCCCCTACTAAATTATTTAGTCGGGAAATGTTTGCATTTATTAATTTTTAAAATTTAAAAAAAAATTGATATTCGCCGACTAAATGTAATTTTAGTCGGCAAATATTAATATTCCCTACTAAATTATTTAGTTGGGAAATGTTTTTCATTCATTAATTTTTTAAATTTAGAGAAAAAATTGATATTCGCCTACTAAATGTAATTTTAGTCGGCAAATATTACCATTTCCTACTAAATCGTTTAGTCGGCAAATGTTTTTCATTTATTGGTTTTTAAATTAGGGGGAAAATTGATATTTGCCGACCAAATTTATTTAATAGTCGGCAAACATTTTCATTTCCCGACTAAAATTAGTTTTAGTCGGCAAACATAATTATTTCCCGACTAAAATTATTTAGTCGGCAATTGATCAATAATTGGCGACTAGATCTATTTTAGTCAGGAAGTTTAGTCGGCAATTGTGTAATTTCTTGTAGTGAGTATAATACTCACCTAGCACTGCAACTCGCATAACTTAATCTACCCCTCTACTTTTTGAAGATTTATTACTACCCAAGCATGCCCATTAAACTACTTCAATTGACACTGAATTTATACTGTATCTACAAAATAGCGTAACATTTCTAATAATCCACCACAATATGTCATTCACATTCTACATTATTTTTCATTTTCAGTTGATCTGAGAATAATCTTAGGTACTATTAATTCAATTTTGAAAAAATAAATCATAATTGAGAGAGGGAGAGAAACGTAGAGCTACAGACCTTCAAATGATTCAATTCATTGGTAAAGTCACAGAAATGCCACCACATGATTCAAACAAACACATCCTAGCAAGCCACAACAAATATCCTTTAAACAAAAATCACACCAAGCAGAACTACGCTGCATATGTAATATGCTTATTCCTTTCTTTTTATCATGGATAATTATTACTTGCTCCTGGAGCACCACCACATGGTAAGAATTACGTACTGATCACGACCTAAACACAGCTTGTGCCAAATTGAATTATAAGCTAGCTTTTTTCTAATGAGAGAAATTGATTAGCAAGGGTTCAAGTGATGTGGGGGCCGCCGCATACTTGTTAACCTGGTGGACCCGTTCTTCACAATAAATGCCATATCCATTCCCCAGCTAGAATGTCTTTCCAAGTGACAATGCATGAACCACACTCCTACAATAAAGTCAAGAACAATTAAAATAAGGCGGCACTTTAAATAATAAGACAGTTGTTTAATACATTTTTTTGTCTTTAGTGAACTTTTTTTTTTGGGCCATAATTTTGCACTTTTTGGCTCCTCTCGTTGAGATGGATAATTAATTCAAAAAATATCACGCGAATTTAACAAAAATTTAAAAAAAACGAACAAAACATACATAACGAAGACGAAAAATAAATTTACAATAATGGAGTCTAGTATTACCTGGATTATCAGCTCTGAATCTGATTGTAGCCCATCCATTCTTGGGCACTCCAACCGTGTTTATCTCAGGTGGGTCAACCAAATTGTACCCTTTTGGACCAGTCTTATTATCAAAATTCCCAAAGCCAGATCCAACATGGTAAAAGCTAAAGCCATGTAAATGCATTGGATGGTTCTCAGCTGCACTTAGTACATTAGTCCCCTGAAATACTATCTCCACACTTGAATTAAACTCCAAGACTTTCACTTTAGTCCCCGTCGATGGTATTAAAACGTTATCAGGCATCTCATCAGCTGTAAAATTGAAGAAGTAAGGCGGCACACTTGGAAAGTCGGTCGTGAAAATCCCTCCGATTTGCCTGTAATATGCTTGCAATAAATCCACCTCAGGCGTCTGAAAACTTACGTTGTTCAAGCTTGCAGCGAGCCTGGAGCCATTTGGTCCGTCGCATGAATCATTAGGGCACGGAATCGAGCCCACTGAAATAGTTATGAAAAGTCGGGTATCAACTTTTTGGGGGACATTAACCGGGTGCTCCTTGCTAGCCAGGGCCTTAATCCGGTTGGTGAAACTTGTTACAGCATCGATGTTAGTGTAATTTGGAAGGTTACTAGGAAATGCTGGCGTTGATGGCGCTGTATAATTCCCAATGTATTTCACGATCGCAGTTGTAGTTGTGTTATCAAATACAACACCTTCATAAGCTCTAGCTGCCATATAATAGTGGCTCGGGGACTTATCTGCTGTCATTAAGATATCGATGGTTTGTCCAGGGGTTATGAAGATGTAATTAGTTTTTATGGGTTTGATGTATGCTCCATCCACTCCAACGACTGTGAAATTATGCTGAGCCACCGCAAAGAACACCTCTTCGTTCATAATTGAGTTGATGACACGAAGAAGATACCTCTTTCCATAATTTACCAGTACATTGAACGTCCCTGCAACATTTGGATTGTGTTTTGTTAGGATAAGCATGCAAACTCAATAACGGCTTATAGAGAAGTGCTATTATTCAGAATAATATTGCGTTGACACTACATTCAGCTGTTGCTTGCCGTACTGATTGAGATTAAAATGATGTGTGCATACCGGGTTTGGAGCAATTGTATAGATCACCCGGTTGGCCATTAATGGTGAGAGCATCTGACTTGTTTGTTTCGCCTCCGCCTTCAAGTGCACTTTGAATTATCTCCATTACATCTCCCTTAAACCACGATGCTGTGACAACAAAAGTATAGGAATATATAAATCTTTTCTATGAAGCTTTTCTATATCTGTGGCATTGGAGAAAGAGAGAGAGGGAGGGAGAGAGAGAGATGGTACACACCCAAAACAATAGGAAACTCTGCATGAGGCTTGGGAAAAGGGTAGGTTGTTCCATGTGAAGGGTATACAATAATAGGACCATGGACCGTGGCTCGAGACCAATCACTGTGAGCGTGCCACCAAAGTGTGCCTTCTTCGGTTGAGAATATGATCTCATAGCTGAAATTTGCACCCGGTCTGATTGGACACTGTGTCACGTACTCCGGCCCATCTGACCACGGATTTCTTGGCTGCTTCACTCCGTGCCTATACACATAACATGTTTCCCAAAACCACAATATTAGTTTTTAGTACTTTTTTTTAGAGTTCTTTTTTTTTTTTTTTTTGACTCATCGATCTTTAAAAGTGGATGAACATACCCACCATGTTTCCGATGATTAGAACGATTAATCTTTTAGGATATTATATTTTAACTCCTCCTATGAAATATTAGCTCAATTTGATATCAGTAAGTACTTGATAAAATCATTCAATTTTCAATCTAGAAATTTGGCACGGATCTAAACTGAAATTTGTACGATTTAAATTAGCGGTTACCGTTATCCGATTGTGTTGATTTTTTGCAGGATTAGTTAAAATATCATGGTGTAAGAGATGAATTGTTATGATCATCAAAATAGAACCGGAAACGTGGTGGGTAATGAAACTTAACTAGTTAGTTTTGTTTTTATAAATAAGCGAATCTTTGAGCCAGCTTGCTCGCGCCTCTACTAATTCTAAAAGATCAATTTCACCACCTACATGTGGAGGTTCCAATTAAAGCATTTAAAACTCTCTATGAATTGACTCCAAAAAAAATTGTTAACACGTGAGAACAGGTCCGGGAGTTAACCTCAAAATCCCATGCCCTCGACCACTGGGCCGATCCTTGGGTTTCAAAATTCACAACATTTTAGTTTGTACTTTCCGTTGTGGGTTTCTCTGTCCCTTCCTTTTACTGTGGCAATAGAAACAAGAAACCTCAATATTTCTCCTCCTGGTATTATTTTCTTTCCTTTTTTCCCTCCCGTCACACCTTTTCTGTGCAGCCCGTGACGGGATCTTTTTACTGTTTTATCAATTTATCTTTAGACCAAAATACCATCCATAATTTTCAAGATGTCGCTGCATGGGTATTCTTGATTAAGTTTGTTATTTTTCTAAGGGTCTATTTGATTAGCGAGAAAAATAAAAATAAAAAGTGAAAATTATAGAAAGTGAAGTGAAAGAAAAGAAAAAGAAAATTTAATTTGTTTTCTCACGTCTGTTTAATTAGAATGAAAGTTTTACAAGAAAATAAAATATCTTTGTTTGAAGAGGAGGAAAGTTGCCCAAATTATAAGAGAAAAGGTGGAGGGGAGAGGGTAAAGAGGAAAGTTAGAGTAGTTATTGTTGATTTTCTAGAGAAAATAAAATTTTCCTACACATTTTGTGAGAAAAAATGAAACAAGCTCTCAAGTTTTAGAGGATTGTACAAAAAAGTTTACTTTCTAGGATATTTTTGCTAAGTGAACACAAAAAATTACTCCCTCCATCCCTTTTTTAGAGTTCAATATTCCATTTTGGACTATCTCATAATAAATGTCCATTTTATAAAAGATAGTAAGTAAAAATTGGTGCATTTTTTATTTTACCCCTAAAAGTAGATTTCAGTTTGAAAAATTAGTAAGTAAAAGTGTAATAATGATATCTCCATAGAAGATAAGCAGGGAAAGTGGAGAAAAAAGTTGATGTGAAATGTGTAATAATAATGTCTTCTTAATAAGTTGAAATTACGAAGCAAAACACTTAAAAAAAACTGAGGGAGTATGATTTTTTTTTCTCTTGCATTTTCTACCATTAGAGAGAGAGAGAGAGAGAGAGAGAGGAATACCAATGAATGGTGACATTGTATTTCCCTTGGTTTTGAATGTTGACAATCAACCTATCACCTCTTCGGACATACAAAGTAGGCCCTGGAAACAATCCATTGACTGTCAAAATCTTCTTTGAGCTACACAACCTTGTATATTTTGTTTCCTTCAGCTGCACTCACCAAATTAACTAACGTTAAACAAACAAAATCTCAGGCTCTAACTGGAAATCAAGAAAAATGTTTTATTGTATTTCTCGAAAGATGGACTTTGCTTATGATCACCAATCAATATTCACCACATCAAAGTATTTCTGAAAAAACTCCTTTGTTTATCTCTAAAATAGTTGACACGAATCTCATGAAACACAAATCTCAAGACACGGTGGTGTAGATGGCAATAATACAGTGAGCCAAAGCGACAGAAATAATAGAGACAAAGGCTCCCGTGGTGTAGATGGCAATAAGATGATTTTAGCCTCTAAAGAGAGGCCATGTACGTGGTAGACTGTGACCGGTAACGATACAACAAGAGATCGAAGAAGACGAGGAAACTCTCATGGAGCTAGTCGTAGTTAGTACTCACAACCCAGTTGATGGAAGGGATTGTCTTTCTAGCCATGGACAGCACAAACACATTCAGAAGGAAAAACCCCAAGAGCTCCAACTTCAAACTTTTCTTCAACTCCATTTTTACCCCTTACTTCTTCTAAAAACTGTGAGCTTATGTGGTGATGATAGCCATCCTCAGAAGGCCTTTATATAAGCCTTGATTTTGCCCACTGGACCTCGAAAGTTACTAGATTCCGAGAGTATATTATTTCCCCACGTTTTATAGTATGTAGTTTCAACAAAGGTGGAGTTCGACCGTGCTAAATGCACTTTTTGAAAGTTTTATCATTCAATTTTTTAATTTTTTATTCTTGCATTCGTTAGTTTTTTGTCAAACGTTTGTATTTTGTCCCAAACTTTTTTTGGAATATTCACTTTGAAGCCAAAAAATTAAATTTTTTGAACTTTTTTGGGCTGAAAAGTGGATATTTCTGAAAATATTTGGATCCAATTCCTCTCGTTGAGACGAATCAATAATTGAAAAATATTTGGCTCAAAATTAAGGAGCGCGAATTTTTTTGAATAAGAACAATATCTCCAAAAAATATTAAAAGTTAAGCAAAATGGCGCATTAGTCCAATACAAATTAACAAAATAAAAATAATAACAGCTGGGTTTTTTTTGTTTTGCCAAAAGTTTAGAATTTTCAAAGACAATGAGGAGCTTATAATAAAGGGTATATTCTTTTCAAAAAATAAAATAGCCGAACAGACGGGTAGACAATCCAAAAATCCGTACACGCTCATAAAAAGAATAATAGTGCAACACCACAGACCAACTACTACGTCTCACAAAACCCAACTCACGTGCACCACCACAAAAAAAAGACACCCCCAAATGGAGGGTTTGAGAGGTATACGCGCATGCGTATATGCTTTTCCATATACGCGCATGCTTTTCTCAGAAAAGTCCGTGGTCCCCAAAATTTGGTCCCCATAATTCATTTCCGATTTAGAACATGTAGTTTGAGAATCATTTGTATCCACAACCACAACTCTTTTTTTTATAATTCGGTGTCCGGGCGAATTTATGTATATCTCGACTAAATTCAAGGTCCTGACGTTAACGATCGGCCATAATCTTTAGTGGCCCTATGGTTTAAAATATTTGGTTTCTATGGGAATATGGATTCAATGACTTCATGGAGGAGTAATTATTTATTTCTCACAACCACTTAGCAACAACGCATTGCTTAGCATCCAAAAAGGTAACCTTATCGGAGACCATTTTCTGAGACCCTTTTTTTTTTGGTTGTTGTGGGGGTTAATTTTACCAAGCTATTATATTCATCTTGTTGGACACTCATTTTGAGATCATGATACGTAATGGACCAACCTTAGAAATAAATACTAAGCTCATTAATTTTTCAAAACATTGTAGTATTACTTAGTTCAATTAGTATGAAAATTTGAAGTATGTAGAAAAAACAACCTCAAGTTACATGACTTGGGCTCGTGATTAGCTCAAAAGCTTCGATTGGACTAACAAACAAATCAAATTTGAGCACCGAAAATTTTAGGCCTTACTTATTGTCGTCCTTTCAACTATGGTAGTTCAGGAGTTTAATGACATTATCACTGTAACAATGGCAATTATTGGAGGTACCTGATTGGCAAGACTTTACGAACCTACTCGAGCACCGACCATTTAAAATCCTTCTTCTTCTTTTCTCATGGAAAAAGGAGGATTTTATTGATTCTGCTCCGAGGATCCAATGTCACAAAGAACAAGACTAGTAAGCCTTCAAGGGACCGGAACCCCTCCCCCCCCAAAGTTTCAATCGTGTGCTTAATAAGGATTGCTTAGCGAATGAAAAAGCTACCACCACATTCTAAGAGCGATTAACATAAATGACTGAACAAGAAAATAAGATATGTTTCACAAACCTTCTTAAAAAATAAACAATTTATTTTATATTTTCAAATTAAAAAATAATATAAATAAAAAATAATTTCTCAAACTAGGTCAATCCTTACACGAGAGTATGAGACACTGGGTCTCTGCATTCTTTTACTTGGCAGTATTAATGTATGGGGCAGAGACACTGGGTCTCAGCATTCTTGGCAGTATTAATGTATGGGGCATAGTTCTGCTTGGATGCTACAGGTTAATCTGCTTACTGATCTACTCGTGGAGTAATTGACAATTGGGCGAATTCCCCTTCTGCTTTGGAGAGAATCAAGTTCTGAAATGTTTGAGGAATTAATGGTCTCGATCTACTTATTTTGTTTTCTACTATTTTATTAGCTTTCTGTCATGTGCTCTGTTTTTTTTTCCTTCCGTCGGTTCGGTTAATTGGCTCCTTCCTGGCCAACTGTTGGAGCACTATGTTACATGTTTCTCATTCGTTTTTTTCCTTGCATGTGTTCCCCATCCGCTACTCCCTTCCACCCCACCCACGTGATGAAGGCCACCATTGCCAGATACATTTGCTAGATAGCTGTCAGCTGCACTCTGCATCATTATGTTTGCGGATGCAAACTTTTCAGTATCATAGTACAAAACGTGATTATGCATCTGTTGTCAATTATTGTCCTATTTTTTCCTATCATAAGAAACACATTTTCCTTGGAGATGGGGTCTTCTGTTTTTGTTATTTGCTCTGATTGATTACTTCTCAATTTTTTTGGGCTCCTTTGCGCGTGATTGGCGCTAGGACAGGTGCTAATTTTGCTTGACTATGTTAATATAATATTAGAAAATATTATGTGAGCATATTTTTTAGGTTGCAATATTGTATACTCCGTATTTCCTGTTTAGGTTAGGTTAATATTTATGTTTTCTTGTTGGTTAGTTTCTTAGTCACCAAGTCCTATAGCCTATATAAAGGCATGTTAAGGTTGTGGTTTATACACAATAAATAATACATACATTATTGTTGTTTTTCTTAACATTGTATCTAATACTCTATATTATGTTAACAAGATCTTAGGATGTATCATTGGCCTTGTGATGCTGTGTTTTGCTTGCTCTATCTTTGTACTTCCTCTTCATAATAAAATTTTCTTATTCGTCGTTCAAAAAAAATATATATTAAGAAAGCCATTTTCGCATCTAACTTAGGTCCCATTCCGCTAAGGTTCCTATATTTTAAGTATTTATTTCTCTTGTTATGAGACAAATCATTTTCTCATAATACATCACGTTTAATTCCAATAAGTTCTTATATCTTTTAGCGGAACGAGACCTAACATGCATGCATCTCTTATAATGGATGAAATACCAGCACAATTTCGAAATCGCCCAGTCGCTAGCTCCTATCAAAGTTGTTGGTATATCAGGGTGTTTGGGCGAGGCAATTATTTTTTGGCTAGATTGTTGATTGTGGATTGGAGATTAATATGCTTTTGGATTGTAATCAGTAGTTGCATATATAGAATTTGGCATGCTTGAATGACATGTGTGTAATAGATTGATTAATTTTATACGAGATACTGATTTTGTGTGTGTGGAAGTATAATCAAAATCCAAATGCTCTCATTCGACGGCAATTTTTGGATTCGATCTACGTAGTCTAACTAATCGAATTCTGATCATGTATGTTGGCAGAATGAGTTCCAAGATATAAAAAATGCACAATCTAGAACAAAATAATTAGGCGGCCATTAGTCAATTATTAATTTATGGCCTATAGAGGTTGTCTTTTTCACAGAGGTTTTGTGAACAGGTTGACCTATTTACAGAGCAGAGCGATCACAGCTGTTCATTCGCGCAATCAATGGTTGAGATTCGTTTTCAATTCTTACCGGTAAGAATTTATTTTCAATCCGAACTGTCCAAAAACACTTTAAACGGTCGCGATTGAGTTCTGTAACTTCTTCTTTACGGAAACAACCGTAAAAAAGTTTTTCTGTTAATTTTATCGCTATTGTACATCTTTAGGAACCTTCCTTGCTTCTAATTCATGCATGAAGAATTGACTAGATAACAAATCGTTTGGAACTATGTGAATGTTTGCTTCTTTCACTGCTCAGCGTTTTAGGTGGAGCTGTGTAACTTGAGTAGAGTAGTTTTTTTTCTTTCGTCTTTTTTCTGTTTTTTTATCCGGTTCTCCCGGTTGGTCCGGTTGTGTTACCGGTTTGGGTTTCTCCCAGATCCGGTGGGTCTCTGGTTTGTGTCTCCCCCAGATCCAGTGGGTGGTGGGTAATAACAGTAGGATTCGTTTGGTCTGTCCAAACTGATTTTACCAAATCCCAGCTTGTGCTGGCAAGGAGGTCTGACTTGTTGCGAGTTGTCTGGTCTCGAAGTGCCAGCAGAAACTAGCACTAGAGCATCCATTTGCAGTTGTGAGGGATCCGTCTCTTGTGCCGTGAATGCCAACATTAGCTATTTAATGGACAGATCTAATGGTTTAAGCTCTGGGTTGCTCATCTACTAAATCTCGGAGGGTCCCTACGTCGCATCGCGCCGATCTCCTTTTGCGGTAATGCGTCTTTGAGCTTGTATGCCCTTTTGTAATTTTGCTCGAGCTCTTACCGACTGTTATGAGTATTTCATATAAGTGCCGTTAGGCTTCTTGAAATGAAGTTTGCTGTTGATAAAAAAAGAAGAAGAAAAAGAAAAAGAAGCCAACTTCCAAGCGAGTTACAGACCTTCAAATGAATCAACATTCATGAAGTCACATAAATGCCACCACAGGATACAAACAAGCACATCCTAACAAGCTACAACAAATATAATATCCTTCAAACAAAAATCACACCAAGAATTTTTTTGTTTTTTTAGTTGCGTTTTTTATTAGAATACAAAGAACGACTCTGCATATGTAATATGCTTATTCCTTTATTTATCTTGGAAAATTATTACTTAGTCCTGGAGCACCATTACGTGGCGAGAATTATTCACAACCTAAACATGACTTGTGCCAAATTGGATTCCTAGCTAGCTTTCTCAGATCGGAGAAATTGATTAGCAAGGGTTCAAGCGACGTGGCGGCCGCCGCATACTTGTTAACCTGGTGGACCCGTTTTTCACAATAAATGCCATATCCATTCCCCAACTAGAATGTCTTTCCAGGTGACAATGCATGAACCATACTCCTACAATAAAGTCAAGAAAATCCATTAGTTATCAACACTATTTCATCTCATTGATCCCAATAAAAAAATGTTTTAACGGTTTTTGAATTTCCTACACGTAAAGGGTCTTGAAATACCCGATAAAAGAAAAAAGGTCTCGAAATTAAATTTTCATTCCATTTGAATTCTAAAATCATTTGATGTACGTTATTTCATATGAGACTGAATCCTCTGTCAAGATTTCTCCGTGCTAGCTTTTTTTCTCAGAACTCTCTTTCTACCACTCGATGAAAGTCTGAAACAGTCGTTTGATAAAAACAAAGGTTTCGAGACAGGAAACATGACAAAGATGGAACCCGAGGTTCTACCATGACTTTAGTTGTTAACAAAACACAAATCATATTGTCTTACCCTTATGACTCATCTTAAGTCTAAAAAACAAGAGAATAACTTTTTCACCTCGGAGCTGTGAATAAGTTTTACGGAACTCAATCTCGCGCGTTCAAAAGTTTTTTGGGCGATCCGGATTAAAAACAAATTATTACCATTTAGAGATATTTATTACTAGTCAATGTTTAAAAACATATGTCATCCACTAATTGCCAAGACGGATAAGCGTAATTGGATGCCTTCACGAATAACTTATTCATTCGGCTGTTCCGTGAATAAGTTATTCTCGAAAAAACAAATGTAATGCCAAAGTACTTTTAGTAGTATTACCTGGATTATCAGCTCTGAATCTGATTGTAGCCCATCCATTCTTGGGCACCCCGACAGTGTTTATCTCAGGTGGGTCAACCAAATTGTACCCTTTTGGATCAGTCTTATTATCAAAGTTTCCAAAACCAGATCCAACGTGATAAAAGCTGAAGCCATGTAAATGCATTGGATGGTTCTCAGATGCATTTAGTATATTAGTCCCCTGAAACACTATCTCCACAGTTGAATTAAACTCCAGGACTTTCACTTTCGTCCCCGTCGACGGTACTAAAACGTTATCAGGCGTCACATCGGCCGTAAAATTGAAGAAGTAAGGCGGCAAGTTTGGAAAGTCGGTCGTGAAAATCCCTCCGATCTTCCTGTAATACGCTTGCAATAAATCCACCGTGGGCTCCTCAAAACTTACGTTGTTCAAACTTGCAGCGAGCCTAGAACCATCTGGTCCGTCACACGAATTATTAGGGCACGGAATCGAGCCCACCGAGATAGTTATGAAAAGTCGGGTATCGATTTTTTTGGGGACATCAATCGGGTAGTCCTTGCTAGCCAGGGCCTTAATCCGCTTGGTGAAATCTGTTACAGCATCGATGTCAGTATAATTCGGAAGGGTACTAGGAAATGCTGGCGTCGATGGGGCTGTATAATTTCCAATGTATTTCACGATTGCGGTTGTAGTAGTGTTATCGTATACAACACCGGCAGAGGCTCTAGCTGCCATGTAATAGTGGCTCGGGGACTTATTTGCAGTCAATAAGATGTCCATGGTTTGTCCAGGGGTTATCAAGATATAATCAGTTTCTATGGGTTTGATGTATGCTCCATCCATTCCAACGACTGTGAATTTATGCTTGGCTACCGCGAAGAACACTTCTTCGTTCATAATTGAGTTGATGACGCGAAGAAGATACCTCTTTCCATAATTTACCATCACGTTGAACGTCCCTGCAACATTTGGATTGTGTTTTATTTGTATAAGCAAGCAAACTCAATAACGTACGGCTTATCAAGAAGTTCTATTTTTCAGGATATTAATGTGTTGACACTACATTCAGTGTTTGCTTTCTTGATTGAGATTAAATTGATGTGCATACCGGGTTTGGAACAATTGTATAGATCACCCGGTTGGCCATTGATGGTGAGAGCATCTGACTTGTTTGGTTCGCCTCCGCCTTCAAGTGCACTTTGAATTATCTCCATTACATCTCCCTTAAACCACGATGCTGTGACAACAAAAGTATAAAATAAAATAAAAAATCCTATGAAGCTTTTCTAGGATTGTGGTATTGGAGATAGAGAGAGGGAGAGAGAGAGAGAGATGGTACATACCCAAAACAATAGGAAACTCAGCATGAGGCTTGGGAAAAGGGTAGGTTGTTCCATTTGAAGGGTATACAACAATAGGGCCATGGACCGTGGCTCGAGACCAATCACTATGAGCATGCCACCAAAGGGTACCTTCTTCGGTTGAGAATATGAGTTCATAACTGAAATTTGCACCCGGTCTAATTGGACACTGTGTCACGTACACGGGTCCATCTGACCATGGATTTCTTGGCTGCTTCACTCCGTGCCTATATAAATCACATGTTTTCCAAAATCACAATATTAGTTTGTACAGTAGTACTTTTTTTTAGAATTCAATTTTTTTTTGTTGACTCATCTTTAAAAATGGATGAACATGCTCACCATATTTCCGATCTTATTCTGATGATCGATTAGAATAGTTAATCTCTTAGAATATTATATTTTAACTCTTCTTACAAAAAATTAGTTCAATTTGATATCATTAAGTACTTGATAAAATCATTTAATTTTCAATTTAGAAGTTTGACACAGATTTGAACTAAAAATTGTACGATTTAAATAAGCAGTCACCAGTATCTGACTATGTTGATTTTTTGCAAGATTAGTTGAAATACCTTGTTGTAAAAGATGAATTATTTTGATCATCCAAATAGGACCGGGAATGTGGTGGATAATGAAACTGAACTATTTGTTAATCTATGTATATAAGCGAAAATGATATTGGTGCCGATGGGGTCGGTACCGAAATCGTAGGGACGGCTGCGCCGGGCACCGGAGGGTCAATCCGAGCCGTCCAAAAATTCTATAAAAAAAATGCGGGGCCCTACGCGGGAATTAACGGCATCCGAGGTGTGTAGGGTACTTGATCCGAACACCCCTTTTTCGTGTATATATGAGGGGTGCTCGGATCAAGCACCCTAGACATCTCGGATGCCATTGATTCCCGCTCCGGCCCTCTCGTTTTTTTTTTTAGAATTTTTGGACAGCTCGGATCGACTGTCCGGTGGCCAAAGACAGCCCGGCGCGGCTGTCCTACAATTTTGGTACCGAGCCTGTCAGTACCAATAGTGCTACTCATAGTCATATATAAGTGAATCTTCGAGCCAGCTTGCGCCAAACTCGACTAATTCTAAGAGATTAATTTCTCCACCTACATATGGGGTCCCAATTAAAGCAGTTAGAGCTCTCCATGTATCGGCCCAAAAAAATTTAATTGCACTGGGCCGATCCCTGGGTTCCAAAATCACAACATTTTTAGTTTGAACTTTCTGTTGTCGGTTTTTCTGCCTCTTCTTCCTTTTACTCTCATGCAAGACTTATTACAATATGCTAGCAATAGAAAGAAACCTCAATATTTCCCCTTCTGGTATTATTTTCTTTCCTTTTTTCCCTCCCATCTTTGTTTTTCTATGACGTGACCTTTTACTCTTTTAACTTTAGACCAAAATACCCTTGATAGTTTTAAAAATGTCACTGCATGGGTATTCTTGATAATTCAGTTTGTTATTTTTTTTGAAACGAAATTTAAAGCTTTTAGAAGTCCCTTTTTTCTTCAATAACACGATGTACGTAGAAAATTAATAATCCAAAGAGGAAATCATGTGTCTTGATTTTGAGTTTTCTGTGCACTTATCATTTTCCTTTCCATGAGAGAGAGAGAGAGAGAGAGAGAGAGAGAGAGAGAGGAATACCAATGAATGGTGACATTATATTTCCCTTGGTTTTGAACGTTAACAATCAACCTATCACCCTTTCGGACATACAAAGTAGGCCCTGGAAACAATCCATTGACTGTCAAGATATTCTTTGAGCTACACAACCTTGTATATTTTGTTTCCTTCAGCTGCACACAACCAAATTAAACTAAGGTTAAATAAATAAAATCTCAGGCTCTAAACTGGTAATCAAGAAAAATGTGTTACTCCATTGTATAGCATCACCACAAATATCCGTCATTTAATTGATCAACCTTAACGATGAACTTTGCTTGTATATGATCACCAATCAAAATTCAAAGTATTTCAAGAAAGGCTCTTTGCTTGTCTCTTAAATAGCTTGGAGTTGGTATGTTACGAATCTCAAGAAACACAAATCTCTCAAGACATGGTGGTGTTGATGGCTATAGAGCGAGACAAAGCGACATAAATAATAGAAACAGAGGCTCTCCTGCCCTCTGTCTGTAAATATCTCTATCTCCATATATGTTTCGTGATGCATTTGCAGCATCACTATTTGCTTGAAATCTCGAAACATGCAACTAAATCCCCAAGAAATGATCGGACGTCCACCAAAATATTATTTCAAAACAGCAAGACAAAGATGTTTAATTAAGGACAGAGTATAATTTCCTATCACCTCCTCCCTCAGAGAAATTTTTGGGTGCCGAGCGGGTACCACACGGTACCCCAGCAGCGCATCCAGACTGTCCATTTCGGTTTTGGACGGCTTGGATTTGGGCCATCCAACACACTTTTGGACGGCCCAGATGTGCTGCTCTAGCACCATGTGAACAACGGCCAAGTGGTACCCACCTGGTACCCAAAAAATTTCTCCCTCAGAAGAGATGATTTTAGCCTCTAAAGAGGCCATGTGGTAGACTACGATCGGTGACGATACGACAAGAGATCGAAGAAGATGAGAAAACTCTCATCGAGTAGTTAGTTAGTACTCACAACCCAGTTGATGGAAGGGATTGTCTTTCTAGCCATGGATAGCACAAACACATTCAAAAGGAAAAACCCTAAGAGCTCCAACTTCAAACTTTTCTTCAACTCCATTTTTACCCCACACTACTTCTAAAAACTGAGAGCTTATATGGTGATCATAGCCATCCTCAGATGGCCTTTATATAAGCCTTGCCACCGGACCACTACAGTTACTAGATTCGAATAGTCCTCCCTCGCTAAATCTTGTAGTTAGTGCTTGACTTAGTGTTAAAGAAATGAATCCCACATTGCTTGGGAGTGGAATAAGTGATCACTTAATATCATCTGGGACCTCTCCACTCATTGCCAATTGATTTTGAGATGGATATAAAGTTTTCACATGGTATCAGAGTAGGGTCTGTTCCACTCCACATTTTATAAAATTTACAATCCACACCCCACAATGACAGACCGACGAAAAAGGCTGCATGATGATAGAACCCAAAAAGTGGTCACACGTGACAGACCTCAAATGCGGCTGCACGTGAGAGGGGATGTTAAAGAAATGAATCCCACATTGCTTGGGAGTGGAATGAGTGATCACTTAATAACATCTGGGATCTCTCCACTCATTGCCAATTGCTTTTGAGATGGATATAAAGTTTTCGCACTTAATCTCACCGTCGGTCCTCAATCCGTCTTGTAGAAATTGTCGTATTATGAAAAAAGGAAAATCCTTCATCTTATTTATTACACTTCTCTTTGAAGCTCCATCCCATTAAATTTATCCAGTTCGCAAAATGAAGGCTAAAAAATAATGCATTTGTTTCAAGAAAAAAAAATTCAAATTTTTTTCATAAATTAAAAGAACTCTCAGTGATATCTAATAAATTGTTGAAAGATTTTTGATATTTTCTTTCAAAAATTGTGTTATTTTTAAGTCTTCATTTTGTGGACAGGATAAATTTTATGGGAGGGAGTGTTTTATTATTACCCCACGTTTTATACTCCCTGTACTTTCAACAGTTAGTCCAAGACTAACAAAATCAAAATGAATCTCGCTTTTCTGTTGTCCAGGTTTGGACTGCAGAGCTGCAGTCTAAGTGATTGCAACCGTCGAATAGTGTTTTTAATGATCCAAAAAAAAATTTTGCTCGGCAAAAGTGAAATTTTTTATTGAACTCGACAAGAGTACATCAAGAAAAGAGACCAATTTTAGGTCCCACCCAAGACAATGGAGCAAGAGACCAAAATGGCAATAGGAAAACAGACCAGAAAAAACAGAGGCCGGGGACACTCCCAACAAGTAGGTTGGAAGTGCAATACAATTGTTTTCAATTTTTTACCGGTAATAAAATAATTGCACCGATAAAAAAATTCAACGAATCTGAACTATTGGTTGTTAATATAAACGGTTCTAATTGAGCCGCACGTCTTCACTGCAGAGAAGCCGGATCCAATCTAAGTAATTCCAGCTGGGTCTTTGCTTTAAGAGGCAACTATTGCTACGGGCATGGATTTTTCCATAGTATTGCATTGTACGTTTTCTGGGGTAGAGAAAAGTCTATGGTCCCCATGATTTGGTCTCCAAATATCATTTCGGATATTTTAAAACGCGTATTTGGAGAATCATTCATACCCAGAAGGACCAGAACTATAGACTTCCTAAAGGAGAAAAGTCTATGCTCCCATATTTTCTTGATATATACCTTTTCAAAGTATAGACTTCCTCAAAAAGAAATCATAAGGAAGAACTAACTAGCCACTAATCAAAATTATCAGAAAATATTCGATACAGGAAGTAAATATTTTAAACAAAAAATTGGGGCGACAATAGCCGCATAATGTCCAGAGTTTCCAGCATCCTAGCTAGCAGATGGTGGGAAAAATTACTACGGAGTACTATTATTTTCTCCTAGAGCAACACCACGGGAGGTAGCGGTGCAGAGGTAGCGGTGTCTCACCGGCCATACGTTTGCTTGGACTCACCACAAAGTATGAGGCTCCAACAAAAATTTGTAATGGATGGCCCTTGGAGCACAATGTGGTCAGGGGCAGGAACTATGAAAAGTAAGAACAAGTACCACTACTCTGTAGACATGTAAGTAAGTAGGTTGTTGATCTTCTAGTCTCAATTAATCATTGACATAGTCTGAAAATATTTTCTAATTGTTTAAATTCTGAATGCCGAATGAAATTATGCTCGAAATAATTAAGCTTCATTCTTGAAAATGTTGTTTGAACTTCCCAATTTTTGAAAATACTTCCCAATTGGTCGATCGTGTTAACTTGAAGTATTCATATTAAAAAAAGTTTTAAAAAAAACCCGAAACAACGTGGGGGCCTTAGCCTCCATACACCACTAGTGGTTTCGTCTTCAAAAGTGGAGCTATTCTAGGAGCACTAAATAAGCACTCGCCTAGTGGACTATGAAGGTGGTACGTATTTTTTATTTTCAACGAACAAGATAATCCCATATATTATACATAAGAAAAATATAGTACAAAAAAACGGACACTACCGGTCTGGAAATACAGGAATAACAAACAAAACAAAAGAAAAGTAAAACCGCTTGGAACCAATATGCCCAAGTCGGACCCATCGATCACACTCATGAAGGGGGATTGGAGTGGCCAAGTCTGGAGATGCCAGGAATGGACACAGAGCAATCTCTTGGATGTCCCGCCACACCAACTTGAGTTCATTCTCGCCACAGACTAAAGGTTGAAGCTGCTGCAGACGCCGCCACTGTACGTCGCCATTGGACTGGCTCCAAGAGCCAGATCTAGAGATCTAGTTTCTTACTCCAAAAATGATGGGGAGAATGGGAGATTTCATCTTCCTAAGGAGAGAGTCTCAACCATCTCACAGCCATTGTAGGAGTCAGGAGAGGAGAGGAGAAAGAGGGACCAGAGCAGACAGAAAAACCACTTCACTCTCAATAGTTACATACAAACTTATAGAACATAGAAAAACAGTATATTCATGACGTGTACGTGTTGGATGAACCAAATATCCATTGAATTTGATTTTTCCATTAGAAGGGCTCATACATGTACTGCAGTACCTCCTGTAAATACTCCGCCTTAACAAATCATCTTTTTTTTCACAAGGGCTCGATCATAATAGTCTTTTTATGGGATTGCGGGTTTATTTATTAGCGCCTATTTGTGGTGCACAATTTTGTGAAATGTAGGTGGTGATTATGATCGATTTGATCGAAAAGAAGGAATAATGTGTTTTTTTCATTGGGGATTTCCTTGAAAAAATCGTCACATATACAAGTTTCCACACATTGATACAAGTTATATAAGTTTATATACAAGGAATTCAATTAGCTTATATACGGAATTCTCATTGTACACATATACTTCAGGTTTGCGAGTTTAATCGAGCGGAATACTATCATGTTCAGGTTTAGCACATTGATTAAACGAGCTTTTAATGGAGGCCAGAATCGAATCCTAACAAATTTTTATCAAGTCGGCTCGTTTTATTTCCTGCTGTAGGAGTTGTGATGAGGTATTGTGGCCATTGCAATCATTTTCGGTGGTCAATTCGTAAAGAAATGCGCGGATATCTATCTGATTTTGGTTGAAGTTTGTGATGAAGGTAGTCAATTTACATAAAAAAACATAAAAAAACCAAAAATGGAAAAAATCTCCTCAAGTGCATTTCATTATCATTCACGCTGGTATCACGACTTGTAAGAGGCACGTACATTTGGTTGAGCCCCATCATAAATAGCAAACCGATTAAAGCAGTTGTTAAATTTTCAAAATCAAATATCTATCCGCAAAATATCCAAAATGATGATCACCTGAAAGAAAAGGATTTCAATATACACCAATTCAAAATCATGTGACGAACCCTCGTGTGACGTAAAATGAGATGTATCATAGTCTTTTTAGACGATCTAGATCGTTCTTTTTGCCATACATATCATCCGTACAAAAAATTAGGTTGAACGAACTCTGGCAATTAACAATGACTGATCTGTGGATTAGTGATCGATCAATATATGGTATCTTTCTCTCCCTCCTTTTCTTATTTTAATAACCCGTAGCGTTTATGGCTGAAAGTGGCACACTATCTGCTGAAGACAGTGTGAAAAGGAGGAAACTATGTAAAGACTGAAATGTGGAGGTTAAGAAGGGTTACTAGAATCAATGTGACTATGAGAGGCAGAAATCAAGACTAAACTGGCACTTTAAAGGGGACAAAAACACTAAATTCTTTCATGTAATGGCCTCCAACCGGCCGAGAAAAAACAGACAAAGAGGTTACTTTTTCTTGATGTACTCATATCAAGTTTTTAATAATACGGAGTATAATTTTATTGTCGATAAAAATAAAAATAAAAACGGACAAAGAAAAAACATGCAATTGCTTGTGGTGTTTTGATTGGCTTCTTCCTGTTCTTTTTGTTTTGTTCTCGGGTGGCTTTTTGGCGGTGTTTCCAAGATCCATTTAATCTTTGTATCCCTTCTCAAAAATCAATAAAATCTTTTTTGCCGATCAAAAAAAATATTTTCCTTCTCTCTTCCAATGATTAGGTAAATTCAATTCTTAGTCCAATATAAAAGTGTTTTACTGTTTTTTTCAAATTTTTTTTTCTACCAATATGTAACATGTATCTCATTACTGTGTTTTTTTCAAAAAAAAAATTTCTACCAATATGTAACATGTTTCTCATTACTGTTTTTTTCAAATTTTTTTTCTACCAATATGTAACATGTTTCTCATTACTGTTTTTTTCAATTTCTTTTTCTACCAATATGTCACATGATTCTCATTACTGTTTTTTTCAATTTTTTTTTCTTCCAATATGTAACATGTTTCTCATTCTTTTTTTTATTGTTTATTTCCCTATCTACTACTCTTTTCCAACCCACTTTTTATCATTATGTTTGCATCCATGAATATCCTCAGGAGTCAGGATACACGTGATTCTGCATCTCTCGTCAATTATTGTTCTATTTTTTTTTATAATAAGAAACCCATTTTCGCATCCAACTTTTAGCGGCATGAAAAAGTGCATATTAAAGTTACCCCTATTAAAGTCGCCCCTATTAAATTTACGGTCCCACTAATAGATTCTCCTGAGTCAATAATTTACATAAAGTCTATGGATACAGAAAAATTAATACAGATTTTATACATAAATTTTTTGTGGGGTTCATTACGGGTCTCATACAAATGATCCAAACCGTTCACTAAATGTAAAACATTTTTTTAAGGGCCCTCGCAAAAATTCAGCTCCATCTGATACTTATAGATATTCGATCCAATCATCTAACTTTTCACATACTGAAATCTAAATGAAAAATTAGATGATTAGATTGAACACTTATAAGTAGCGGATTGAGTTAAATTTTTGCAGGAGCCCATGAAAAATATTTTACATTTAATGATCGGTTCGGATCATTTGTGTGGGACCCGTAATAGGCCCCACAAAAAATCTATATACAAAATCTGTACCCATAGACTTACTCATAGTTTAAGTGCAATAAAATCATGTTCCATTTAGGTTCTTATTTTTTTAGTATTTATTTTTTACTATTTTACAAGACATGTCTTTCTCTCACAATATATCACTTTTAATTCAAAAAATGAATATTTTATTTTCTTAACGGAACCTGACCTTAGTCAATTATTAATTCAATAACTCATGTATGGAGTATTAATTATATCGCTATTTTTTTTTATCGGCAAAAAGGTGGAGCTGTAACTTCAGTGCTATGATAACACTCACTACTTGTCGGATTCCTAGATCTAAAATAATGGGTTGTCCCAAGTGTAGAGTTGAGATCGACGTAACACAATATCCGATAAGACTAAAGTCGAATACACAGAGAAGATGATGTGTGTTGCTCAAAAACTCGGATTGTTACTATTAAAAACAGGCTCTTAGGTTGATTGAGAATAACTAAAATTTAAAAATTAATTGTACTTTTTAAATAATTAAAAGAAATGTACAGTCGTAGGGTTTATAATATTCGTAACTAGTCCGGATTAACCTGCTCTATTTGGTGTTCTTAAAAACATTCAACTTTAGATTGAAAAAGATATCTCGCAAGATGCGAGACCCTCTGGTCGCCGTTTACCCATTCGCAAAGGAAAATGAGTTTTGGACCCCCATTTCCCGTTCACACGGGCTCCGACAATATCCAGATTCGTCTACGGGAAATATTTTACCAATTTAAAATTATTTTTTAAACATTCTTTATTTCGAAATAGGAGTGGAACGCATCCAATCCGGCCTCAGTGTACTAATCATCCTGTGATCCTATCCCAATGACTACTCACTCATTATTAAGCAATAAACAAAAGAAACTCTAATTTGAAACATGTTTTTATTGAGTAAAATGAAAAATAAACTAAAGATCTAAGTTAAACAAAAATCAACGAATAACTTTTATAAAGTACAAAAATTAAAATGAGTTATCTGAATGTAAGTAATTAAACAAAACTTTAAAATTTGAAGGAAAAATTTGGAAGAAAAAATAAATAATATTCGGAACTTCTGTCGTACGTTCCGCCCACTGTTCTCGTCCACTTTATAAGTGGCAGCCCTATTTTCTTTTCTTTTTTACTCTCCAGCAGATTCCCCTTCCCTCCATGGCCCACTTAGTCAAAATAGTTAGTAAGTATTGGCCCACTTGTGTACCAAAGTCCAAGGCTAATTCTTATCTGTTTGGTTTCGGTGAACAACAATCCCCTGGCCAATTGGGTTGTGAATTGTTACTCCAATTTCACTTGATTGATTTCAAACGACCGAATATCAAACACCGTTTAATATCTCCATTTTGCATATTTTTTTTATGAAATCCTTCAAATATCTACAATACACAAATTAAGCATTAAGTTTCGAATAATAACAGAAATGAGACTTAACAAAGATGAATTAGGAACGCTAATGTGAATATTTAAACGTCTATCACTCACACGCAGGTGTGATATTTGAACTCCTAACTTCATAGTGAGTTACAGAAGCCCTAGCGGACAAATCTAGTCCTAATTAATTAATACTCTACCACTAAGCATTCTTGGGTGGAGCTGTAATTTCAGTGATTCATATATAGAACAAGAAGATAAACTAGTGGGCGGCAAATTCAATTTATCCTAGAATTTGTGGTTTCACATTTGTAACAGGTGGAAGTTGTTTCGCCAAGGAGTTGATCAGTTAAGATTTGTGATTTTATTTTTATTAATAGATCAGCAAATGTAATTACTCACGCTTTGGCAACTTTGTGTTTGTGAGATTCTAGTAGTCGTACTTGAGATGCTAAGCCTTCTGATAGGTTATTGAATTCTCTACGGAACGATAATCATCTTCCTTGACGTACCGTTAGTGAAACTATCCTACCATGTGGGAAGAAAAAAACCATGACAGCTAGGCCTCTCTACTAACGCGCCTCATCCTTGTTTTAAATCTTGGTCCTCAATTCATGATTTAAAATTTTTAAGTTGTTAAAGAACAATAATTTTCGATGTTTACCAAAAAAAATAAACAAATACTAATCTTCAACACTTGGCCCACACATGTAAAGCTATTTTCCTTCGTACGAATGAGCATGGTCGCCCCAAGGGCAAGGCCCAATAGGCCGCCTCCTTGGGTCTCCATATTTTTTCACATCCATTGTACCATAACTAGTGTCACGCCCCGCCCCGCAAACGGCACCCAATGTGGGCCCGAGTCGACGCGACCACGTGACATTCCACACCAAAAAAAAAAAAACAAACCACACCTCACAACCTGTCAGAATAAACACCCAGCGGAAGACTTATCACCTTAACATAAAAATGAGTCGACGTATCGACCAACCAACCACGATCTCGCACAACTAAACAACAATATAGTTTTACAATACTTTAAAAATTTTACACTTTAATACATCCACCAACGACTTATTTATAACTTACATAAATCAACTTTTTAGTTTACTACCTACAACCAACTCATTCATCCACATCATCTAATGCTAGCCCAAACACTTCTCAACACAATGACCGGTAGTGGACCCACTCTACGCAACCTGCTACCTGGCAGACCAAAAAGGAAAGCCAGAGTGTGTGAGATATAGAAATGCTCAACAAAATATAGCAACAACCGAATAAATAACAACCAAAATATAAATTCTCAACATATCTGAGATACTCAAATGTACGTAACAGATATAATCACCACATCCTCCAATTACAACATAACAGTAATATCCAACAGCTAAAAGATAATCTCAACTTGTCAACAGTTTATCGAGAAATTAAGAGCAACACTGGGCACATAGCCAATAATTTAAGGCATAAAGCCTTTTGGCATTAAGCCAATCACCGGGCACACAGCCAATAGTTTAAGGCATAAAGCCATATGGCATAAAGCCAATCACCGGGCACACAGCCAATAGTTTAAGGCATAAAGCCTTTTGGCATAAAGCCAATCACCGGGCACTAAGCCAACAATCAAGTTCAATTCAATATAGAACAACATATATGAATCAAATACTCACATATCATAAGCTAAACAACAATAGCATGATATACACTCACCATTACAGCAATATCTCATTAAAGATAACCATATCGAAAGCTTACTACGATTAGCAAGATATACATTCACCACCACAGCAACATTTTATTGGGAAGAACCATATCAGACACACTCACCTTTGCATCGACCGAGATATACACCAAACTTACGGTTTCGGCACCTCCTATTTGACCGGCTTGTTACCTAGCCATAAGCTACCATATCAGCATATGAATCCCTTGGAATGTTTAAGTAAATATATGATACACCCCATAATACATTCACCATGCTAACAGGTGTCAAATGAGCTTAACAATGCCACCAACACCACTAAACCATTTAACAATCATTTGATACCAAATTATAAAACTAATAAGGTATTAGACAATACCCAGCGAATACAAATATGTCCATCTTAAGGCTTAGAAGTGCCCCCAATTCAACGTAAGAGTATAAATATGATATAACTCTTAAAATCGATTTGAAACCATAACCATCCTGTTGTATTTCGACCATAACTTCTTATTAATTTAGAACCAGGTTGTCAGACTACCACCATTAAAAAGTACACCTCCGGTACATGAATTTTGATATAAAATTTGTCCTAAACGGAGTCTAAATGACCAAGATACGCTCAAATGAAGTTACACATCTAAAGCAGAATTCACAGTTTTCAGCAGAACAGTCTGCGATCGAAAGCTCATTAAAAATCACATACTCAATATTTTCCAATAATTCCAACACCAAAACATCACCAATTAATCCATGTTTAAGACTCATGAGAACCCATGTCCACCCAGCATGCTTAAACTTGAGGAATTTCATGACGAACACAAGCCAAAAGCTGTCCAGAATTTCAAAAGTACCAAAACCTGAACTTTAATTCAAAAACTGCTATAATCTAGAAAGAACCACGATACAACCCATACATATTCAGAAAGATATACGAGTCTAGTTTCGGAATCAAGAAACGGTGCGTAAAACCGATACCCGAGCAAGAAGTTATGCCCGTTTTTCCAACACGTGTCTGTGCTGTCTGCACAGACGCGAATCAGACACCAGTTCGGTTCACGATTTTTATTTTTTTCCACATTGCTCAGAAAATTCTGAAATTTTTACAGCATAAACTAAACTCACAGAGGCATCTACAGTAAAATTATCAGAAAATAACATGATAGGAACGTCGATGAGAAAAATTCGTCAAAACAGGACAAATTATTAACTTGTTCAAACACAGTTATGCATGCTCATCATATACACGAATTTTCTGAAATAAAAACTCAATTTCAACCTCAAAAACCCTCTCCCATGGCTTCAATTCAGAGCATATTAGATGCAGAACAAAAACCTAGCATGAGAAATAGGAAATCCCAGCATTTAAGAAGATGAAAATTACCTAATTGAGCTTCAATCAACCTAACCCCAATTTCTTCTTCTTTTCCCCTTCTTCTTCCACGCTGCTCTCTCTCTCTCTCTCTCTCTAACGTAGAAATCAGAACTTCCTTTGGGTTTGTTTTTTTTTTTTTCCTTTTTGTTTCAATAAATCACACCCACACCTCACCAAACAAAACACACGGCACACATGCACCACACCTTGGAAGAAAATTGCACTTTAGCCCTTAAGTTATTAAATATAACATTTAAACACTTCAAAGATAAATAGATGTTACAACTAGGGTGTTTGGTTCCTTCATTATTACATTTTCATTATCTCATTATCCTATTTTGGGTGTTTGGCAACCTAATTGTAGAACCCATTTCCAGAAAATGGATTCACTAATTTTGGGTTTAGAGGCAAGAAGCCGAAAAGAGCCCAAGATGTCTTTTTTGCATTTTTGGCTTTTCACATTCTCAGGTCAATTATCAAAATACCCTCACTTAAATTGAGTAATTAATGATGGTTATTTAAATATGTAATTAATTTTGTGTAATTATTGAATTCACCGGTGTTAGAATATGTTTTTCTTGTTATTTAAATTTGTAGGCTTAATTTGTGTAATGTTTAAGTTGTCCGTTTTATTTTTCTTTTAGATCGTGTGTGTGTGTATATATATTTGGATTAATGATGGTTGGAAGTGTTCTTACTTTTTTGCAATTTATTTTAAATAAAAAAAATACTCCAGTAAGATTGTTGGAGGCTTTCAATTACCAAAAAATAAATGAACAAAAAAGACTTCGAACAAAAAAAATAATTGTTATTTAACTATCGCCATTTCTCTGAGTTACAAAAAAAAATAGAGAATATTCGGAGACTTTCAAATAACAAGAAGAAAACAATTTCACAATATAACTTTACAAAAATTGCTTAAAACATGATTCATACACATTGCATATCATAATAAATAACCAAGGGCAATATGGTAAAAAACTGACTCATAATTCATTTTCATCACATATCTTCCAAATACTACTCCTATTGCAAAATACATTCTACACATATCATCCAAATACTCTATCAGATATAAAATACATTTTGATCATAATCCAAAAGCCAAAAAGTTAAAAATGAAAAGCTAAAAAGTAGGTTCCCAAATACCCCCCAATGTAAGAGACACATTTGGTTGAGCTGAGCCCCATCATAAAATAGCAAACCGATTAAGGCAGTTGTTAAATTTTCAAATTCAAATATCTACCCCAAAAATATCCAAAATAATGATCACCTCAAAGAAAAGGATTTCAATAGACACCCATTCAAAATCATGTGATGAACCCTCGTGTGACGTAAAATGAGATCTATCATAACCTCATTAGACGATTGAAATCGTTCTTTTTACAGACATTGCTATATGTATCATCCGTGCAAAAAATGAGGTTAAACGGACGCTGGCAATTAACAGTGACTGATCTGTGGACTAGTGATCAACGGTATCTTTCCATCCCTCCTTTTCTTATTTTGATAACCCATTGCCTTCGTGGCTGAAAATGACACTATATCTGCTGAAGACAAAGTGAAAAGGAGGAATAAGCCTTTGTTCACTTATTATTTTTGAAAAATATTTTTTACTCTTTGCACAATTCACAATAAGTTTCTTTGCCTATCTATCTACTCATTGCCACTCATTACATTAAAAATATTTCTCAAAACTTAAAACCAAATAAAGACTGAAATGTGGAGGTTAAGAAGGTTACTAGTATCAGTGTGGAGGCAAAAATCAGGACTAAACTGGCACTTTAAAGGGGACAAAAACACTAAATTCTTTCATATAATGGCCTCCAACAGACAAAAACAAGCAATTGGGTATTAACGTTGTTGGGATGCTTCCTTCTTGTTTTGATGCGCCCTATTCCTTCATAGGATATGTATATAGTAAATGAGCCTTTCGCTTTGCTTGTGGTGTTTTGGTAAATTGCTTCTTGCCATTCTTTTTGGTTGGTTCTCGGGTGGCTTTTTGCCAGTGTGTCCAAGATCCGTTTAATCTTTGTATCGATCCCTTCTCAAAGATTAATAAAATCTTTTTTGCCAATGAAAAAAAACATTTTCCTTCTCTCTTCCAATGATTAGGTAAAAGATAGGGGTGCAATATCCTAGATATGAGCGTCTAAGTAGGGCAAATTAGCGCATTAGAGGTGTATTTTATCTCATGTTCCGCTTGATGTCGTGCTTTTATTTGATTTTCATTTGTTAGTTTCGTAAATAAGTCGGATTTTGCGCTAAGATTGGATTGCGAGGCCGTGTTGGACGTCGCCATGGGAAGTCGAGGCGGAGGCGTGAGGCGTTGGGCAACGTCGATGGTACCACCGGGTGCTAAAAGTGCATGTAAGCTCGAGAAGGACCACTAACAGTGGCGGTATCGATACAGCTACCATTATCCACTAGCCAGAGATTCTGGTATTGATACAGCTCTGGTCTATATCGATACCGGTTGCCTTAGTGGGAAAAAAAATATAATTTTTTATTCTAGATTTTGGGGGTTTTGTATAAATACCCCTTTGAACTTCGTTTTTAGGGTTCCGAATATTAATTAGCAGCTTTAGACTACGTTCTTTTTTTCAAAGCTCTTTTCCCTTCAAGTTTTTGAACTCTTGTTCAAGTACTCGCACTCCAGTAATTCGTATTAACTATTGTTCTCCATTAAAGTTGTTCGTTGGTGTTTATTTAATTTATACCTCTTGTTTACTTTTTATCTCGAGTAATAGAAGCATCTTTTAAATTTGGTTTTCTTCCATTTCTAGTTTAAAGATGAGTGAGTAGTCGTATAGGTAGGGTCACGGAGTGATTAGCACACCGTAGCCAGGCCAGACATTGCTCCTGTTTTGAAATAATAATGAAAATGCAATTTTAGGTTAGTAAAATACTTTCGTTAGACGAATTTGGGCATTGTCGGAGCTCATGTAGGCTGGGTACGGGGGACCAAAACTTGTTCTCCGTTGCCCATAGGTAAACGGCAACGGTAAAGGTTTGCATCTTTTGATGTAGCTTTTTTTCTCTCTAAATTCAAATGTTTTTCAGAACACCGAATGGAGCGGATGAGTTCAGGATTGATCGCAGTGCTATGAACCCTGCGACCGTTCCTCCTTCTTAATTATTTGAAAAAGAACAAATAATTTCCTAGGTTTAGTAATCTCAGCTGAACAACAAAGGGTGGCTACCTAAGAGCCAATTTAAACAGTAACAACCTGAGTTTTTGAGCCAACACATCTCACCGTCTCTGTAGATTCGACTCTGATTTTATCAGATATTGTGTTACGTCGATCTCAACCCTATGCTTACGGTAACCCGTTCATTTAGGACTAGCTAGGATTTCGTTAAGCAGTAAATCCTTAGTCGAATATAAAAGTGTTTTACTGTTTTTTTTAATGTTTTTTTCTACCAATATGTATAACATGTTTCTCATTCTTTTTTTCTTGTTTCTCTACTCCCTTCCGCCCCACCCACATGATGAAGGCCACCAATTGCTAGATACATTAATTTGCTAGATAGCTGTCCGATATGACAACTCACTCTGTATCTCTCTCTATTTATTATTCTTATTATTTTTTTAAAAAAATTTTAAAACACAAATCAAACACAGCATAAATATGTAAACTTAGCAGTATCTCATATCCTAGTACAAAACATGCTTCAGCCTGCCTCATCAATTATTTTTGTTTTTATTCAAAAAAATTCGATTTCGATCGTAATTTTTTACTTTTTAGATCCTTTCGTCATGACGGAACAATAATCTCCAAAAAAATTGACCAAAAATTAACAAATGCAAAAAAAGTTTGAATAAGAATAAAAAAAATAAGTCACTTAACTTATTTAGTCAAACGGCCCCTAAAAAACCCATTTTTGGGGCTGGCCAATTTACACGCATGCATCTCTTATAGTGGTAAGAAAAAGTGCACAAAATTTTGAAATTGTCAAGTCACCCCTACTAAAGTTACAATCCCACTAACAGATGCTCATGAGGCAATAGTTTAAGTATAATAAAATCTTATTTTGTTAAAGTTCTTATTTTTTATTTTACAAAACATATTTTTCTTTCACAATATATCACTTTTAATTAAAAAATAAATATTTTATTTGTTTTTAACGGAACTGGGCCTTAGTCAATTATTAATTCAATGACTCATGTATGGGGTATTAATTTTGTCGTTATTAGGAACCTTGCTTTCTTCTTCGTGCACGTGAAGAATTGACTTGATGGCATGTGAAGAATTGACGTGATGACAATCGTTTGGAACTATGTTAATGTTTGTTTCTTTTAGTACGTACTCACCGTTTTACGTGGAGTTGTAACTTCAGTAGTGTAATAACACTCACACGTAGGGGTGAGATTCAAACTCCTAACTTCTTAATGAGTTACAAAAGCTCTAGTTGCAGAGGTAGAGCTAGGATTCGAATACGGGGATGGCACCGAAGAAATTTATTCATACAAGTGTTTTAATCGACATGTTTGTGAATTTAACTTCTATGTCAATATGCACTCACTATAATCCATAAAGAAACATGCAATAAAAATACTAAACTTGTGGGGAAAAAATTAATGTCCACATGTGTTCGTTCCTCTTCAATTAGTGGGAGAAAAAAAAACAAAACAAAACATGCAGAATTTTTAATAAAAATACTGTACTAAACTTATATAAAAAAAATTAATCCTCCAAATATGTTAGCTTCCTCTCCAATTAATGAAATAAATACATACCATCTGGGAATTTATGCAAAATATAAGTGGGTCCTTGCCTTTTACTTTTGTATTTTTTTAGAACTTTTTGGCAGGTGAATGCTCTACTCTTTAAATGACAGAAATAACCCTCCTTTTCCTTCCCACATTTTCCTCAAAAATAGCCCTCCTCTCCCTCCTTTGCCCCCAAAAGTAACTTTCCTTTACCACTTTTTTCTTTTAGTACTTTACTCTTTTCTTTTTCATTTTGAGACTGCATTTTCTTTTCTAGGTCTTCCTGCTAAAGGTTTTTCCTGTTGGATCTTTAACATAGTAGCAGCTATCGATAGAATCAACTATTGATACTTTGCCGGAATTTCTGTTGGAATCACACTTGTTGGTGACATGTAAGCTCCATTCTAGAAGTCCTAAAAAAAAAAGGTATGTTTCACTCTGAAGCTATGGTAAAATAGAAAGTACATCTAACATGTAGGGAACACAAAAGTTTGGTAAAAGAATAAAAATGTGACATGTGAATTTATATTATAAAGTAATAGACATTATTGTCAACCCAATAGGTTGATTATAGAGGGACCTTTTTCTTTAAAGCTTTTTCGGTAATTTTTTTTATTTTTTAGGACTTTTGAAATGGGGTGGCACGTGCAACATCCCCGTACTAGCTCCGCCCCTGCCTAACTGACAAAAACTAACCCTAATTGATTAATACTCTACTAATAAGCATTTTTGGGTGGAGCTGTAATTTCAGTGATTAATAGAACAAGAGATAAACTAGCGGGCGGCAAATTCAATTTATCCTAGTGTTCATGGTTTCACATTTGTAGTAGGTGGAAGTTGTCATCAAAAATATTTGCCATGGAGTTGATCGATTTGTGATTTTATTTTATTAGTAGATCGGCGAATGTAATTGCTCATGTTTTGACAACTTTGTGTTTATGAAGTTCTGGAAGTCGTACTTTAAAAGCTAGACCACCTGATAGGTTATTGGATCTTCTATGAAACGATAGTCATCCTCCTTGATGCACTGTTATGCTTTTTTATAAATGAAAGTATCCTACCACGCATGTTGGGAAGAAAAAAAAACCATGACAGCATGCTCTTAATTTTTTGACGATAAAGTAGAATAGAAGCAAGTTAGGTCATCTACAGAGGTATAATCAAAAGTCAATTGTTATTAAAGTTAACAATATTAGTGCAAAAAATGGCTTATAATGGTTTAATCAAACTTAACAATATCCTTAGAAATAATCAAATTTTAGGCTTTGAATAACCAAAACTAGCAACATTTTTCAGTAATCAAATTTTATGGACCTCACACCATATAAGTTAATTGGTTCCAAAATTTGTATACGCGTGTGTTTCAACTAGTATTTTCTAATTTTTCACTTGCTCTATATCTTCTTCACTTCACCCACAAATTATTTCTTTCCTTCCCTCCAAAAGTGAAGCTCATATCTCTCAATCATCTACAATTCAACTCATCTTTGCCGAATTAAGGTATTTCACTCTTCTTCTCCGTTTCTATTTTATTCCTTTTTCGCTCTTCTCCTGTGGTTGAGTACATGAAGAACCTTGCATCTTTTTCAAATTCAAGAACACATCTGATTTTTTTTGGAAGATTAAGAGAGTCGTGGATTTTTTGATCTTAGTTTGGTTAGATAGGCTACAAGAATAGGGAAAAAAAGTTTCGATTTTGTTTTGATATAGAACACTAGGAAGAACACCAAATGTTCGATATATTTTTGTCCAAAAAAGCGTAATGGAGGGAAGTGAATGGTGGGAGAGAGAGAGAGAGAGAGAGAGAGAGAGAGAGAGAGAGAGAGAGAAAATTGTAGTGGACCCCTTATTTTGGTTATGGATTAGAAGTGATCATTGTGGATCTCAACATTGTTAAACTTAACAACCTCTTAAATGAATAATCAAAAACTAATATGTCAACTTTTGACTATCTAATTTTTTATTATACCACTGTAGTTGGCCTTAGGCCTCTCTACTAACGTCACCCTCGTTTTAAATCATTGGTCCTCAATTCATGATTGAAAAAGTTTTAAGAGACATAATACTCAACGTTTACCAAAAAAATAAACAAGTAATCTTCAACACTTGGCCCACACATATAAGCTATTCATGATCTCCTTCATACGAGATACTCATAAGCTTGTCCACACTTCAAATAATCCCAGAACTCCTAACTTTTATAATTTACATTTTCAACATTTGCCTTTACAGGTAAGTTATTCTTCTTCATATGCAGCCAGGGGTGAAGCTAGGAATCAAAATCGAGCAGGGGCAACAATGAGAGAAAAAAAAATTATAGGATAACTTTTTAAGATGAGATCCGGTCATTCGAGTTCTTATAGAGCAATTTTGATAAATTGAAAAATTAAGAGTAGTGCTACTGGTACAGTAGCTCCTGTACAGCAGCTGCGTACAGATGCTCTTTGCGCCCGCCTCGGGGTTTCGCAAAGATGATCGGAGCCGCTCATTTTGTTCAAAATATATCGTTTAAAGTCTCTGAAAAAAATCACCTCAATCCGATATCGGGAATGGTGTTTACGAATCATCCAACTTTGCTTCAAAATTTACCCGAGGAGAGCGCAAAGGGGATCTGTACGCAGCTGCTGTACTAGTAGCATTTTTGCTTCATTTCGAGATATTATTGCTATCTCATACGGAAAACAGTAATTATACCGACACAGATTTTTCAACACAGATAGCCTGCACAGATGGAATTTGGACCCGTTTTGGGTCTCACAAAGATGATCGGAGCAGCTCATTTTGTTCAAAACATCTTGTTTAAGATCCTTGTAAAAAATCAGCTCATTTGAATATCGATAAGAGGGTTTACGAAACATCCAACTTTGCTTCAGAAAACAGGCTATTTTCTGAAGCAAAGTTGGATGCTTCGTAAACCCCCTTACCGACATTCAAATGAGCTGATTTTTTACGGAGACCTTAAAAAAATTGTTTTGAACAAAATGAACGACTCCGATTATTTTTTTGAAACCCAAAATGGGTCCAAATTTCATCTGTACGGGACTGTCTGTTTTGAAAAATCTGTGCGTATAGCACAGTTGTACTGTTATGTAATCATGACATGTACGTAGTGTCATCATCAAATGTGTCGGTAAATACTTGTTCCGTTTTTTATTGTTCATCCAAGACAAAACAACGTACGTGGCAGTTCCCGAATCAAGCATTTCTGTTTTTGTTAATTATTATCAAAAGAATTTTTTGGTGATGATTATGACGTTCTACATTCTCTTACTGGCACGAAACGTGATCTAGTCACCTAAATAACACACAATATATATATATATATATATATATGATCGATCGTATATCTTATTATAATTAATTCTATTTTTTTGTTTCTTATAAACTTTTTATATAGGAATTGTCAAGTATATGATTGATCATATGTCTTATTATAATGGATTCTTAAATAATATGGATTCGAATCTAATCGTCCTATAGAAATATTAATATACAGATTTCATTTCAATTGGAATTTGGTTATTCACCATGTACGAGGATCTCTACTAAGCATCCATGGCTGAATGGTTGAACCTACAAATTCTCCAATTATGAGTTGGGCGCTTTAACCATTCAGCCATGGATGCTTAGTAGAGATCCTCGTACATGGTGAATAACCAAATTCCAATTGAAATGAAATCTGTATTCCAATTGAAATGAAATCTGTATATTAATATTTCTATAGGGCGATTAGATTCGAATCCATATTATTTAAGAATCGATTATAATAAGATATATGATCAATCATATACTTGACAATTCCTATATAAAAAGTTTATATAAAAAAAAAAAAAGAAATAGAATTGATTATAATAAGATATATGATCGATCATATATATATATATATATATATATATATATATATCAGTTCATTACAATAGTTACGATCAACTTACCCAAAAAAACTGTTAAGATCATGGGCCAATTGGTTTCTTGTTTAATTACTGTATTATTTAAGTACTACTTAGAGCATCCGCAGTGGAATAAGCAAATGTGAATAATCAAAACATGCCACATCAGATTTTGATTATCCATTTAGAGGTTACTAAAGTTAACAATGTCAAATTCCACATTGGTTATTTTTTGCCCATAATTAAAACCAATGAGCCCTCCAAACTTTTTTCTATCATTTCACGCATATTTTTTGAAAAAGCAAATTTTGAAGGAAAAAAAACAATTTATGTTAGAAACAGTTCAAAAAAAATAATAGTTTTTCGAAACAAAAAACAATTTTTCAAAAAATACACACTTTGTTCACTTAAAAACTGTAAACACAATTTTGAAATAATTGTATTTTCACAAATAGTTTTGAAATTTTAAAAACAATAAATACAATTTTTTAAAAATAAATTTTGTGTAAAAAACAGTTTTCTATAAAAGAGTTTTGAAATTTTAAAAATATTTTTTTGAAAAACACACTTTATTTACTTACAGTTTTCAAAATTTTTGAAAAAATTGGTTTTTTGTAAAAAAAAAAAATTTCTAAAAAAACAGGAAAAAAATCTAAAAGTTAAAGTTTTTAAAAATTATTTTTTGAAAACATTGTTGAGAGAGAGAGAGAGAGAAGGTTTTTGTATAATGTTGGGATACTTGATTGAGAGATAAAATTTGGTTATTAACACAATATTGCTAACTTTGATTATTGAAGAGTCAAAATTTGATGAGTTGTTAAGAGGTTGTTAGATTTGGTTATTCTAATATGAACACTTTTTTAATCTAACATTACTAATTTTAATAATTTTTTATTTTACTTATTCCACTGTGAATGCTCTTACGGAGTAATTGTTTGACTTCTGATTTACTTACTTATTACTTTACTGATTGCTGAGCAATAATAAAAGAGAATACACTCAGTACAACTATATGGCGTATAATTTGCACTCAAACCAAAAAAGATTTATAGCTGAGAATAGATATTCTCGAGGACGAATTATGTTCACGTACGTAATTATAGGGGGATTTCCATGTGCCAGTACTCCCTATTGACGAATTATGTTCACGTACGTACACTCCAGGGGGGATGGTTAAGGAATAGATATTCTCGAGGACGGAACGAGTTGCTATAATCATTTTTTATTTGGTTGAAAAGCAATAGGAAATTAATATGACAAATATAACCTTCATTTGGGAGGTAATACCTCGGACCCGACTACGAAATCAACCCCATTTGAGTGTCCCCATCCGCCCATTTGCGGTTCTCATAATCGGACTAGACTACCAATTCAGCCCCAAAAAATGGCAACCAGACATCGACTCAAAGAGCCCCCACCATTGCTAGTCCAGAACCCTCTCCTACAACGAGCTTCAAACAAGAATTCGAAGTAATATATCCATAAATTTTTTTGGGAAAAAAAGAAAGAAAAGAGGAGAGTTCGAGGATGAAAAAAGCAGGTCCAATTTCCTCCCACAATTAAATTCCTGACGAATATTTAATTTTCATACCCTACCCAATAAAAGGAGACAACAACATGCATGTTAGAGATTCCAAAAATATACTTCTATATAGTATATATAATGGAAATGAACCTGAAAGTCTTCCATTTACAGAGAAAATCCATTAAGTGAGCATCTGTAAATGGAGAACCACCAAAGGAATCGTAATTATCACAAGAGAGTTGTCAAGATTGAATATCAAACAATGAACGAATGAATAGAGTGTACGTATTCTTGATGGCTAGTGTATGGCGCACTGGGTTTTAATTGAGAAAAAGATGGAACGTAAGGCCTGGGATATTCATGATTGTCTGACTCTTCAGACCACATGCAATGCTCTCATTTGTTTCTTTGTCCAAAGCATCTTCTCAGAATAAAACTGCATATAGCTAGCTAGCTAGCAACCATGCATGGTCATTCCCATTGGTCTCCTTTCCTAGACACAAAATATTTTAATAATCTGATCATCATCAGGGCTTGGCTGCTAAACGAGCCGAGAGGGCTTGGCTCATTAACGCTCAGCTCGGTTCGTTTCGTAAATGAGTCGAGTTCGAGCTTAGTTCGTTCGACAAAAACTCGACTCGTTATAGAAGATTCGACTCTATTAAAGAGATTCACCTAGTAAATGACTAAGTTCAGCTCGTTACTCATTTTAAGGGAGGCTCATTATTGTACGCAACTAAGGCAAATTAGTCACGTTAAAAGCTTATCTGTATCCAATTCATTGAATGCTTTTTAATTACTCCGTAGTTTCCTTCTTTTGTGACTTTGTCCAAGCATTTTCTCGGAACCCAGTGGCTCGCAGTAATCATGGTGATTTGACATTACCAATGTGAAAAACCAGAAAGTCTAAGGTCACCGGTCCACCGCACGCCTTTTGGGCCCACTCCGAATCCTAAAAAATACAGAAAAACATTTATAAATTTTAAAATAATATTTTATGAGACTTTGTAAAAAATCAGCTCTAATGGATATCGGTAGGTATGTTTTTCGAAATGCATAGGAACAAAACTGTTTAATTTTGCAGTTTCGTCCCTATAAATTCAAAAAACATATCTATCGATATCCGTTGAAGTTGATTTTTTACAGAGTCCTATAAAATATTATTTTAAAATTTATGAATATTTTCTGTATTTTTTTGACTTACGGTGGACGGTCACCGCGAATTACATGCTGTGACCGTAGTCCTACTGGTGAAAAAAATAGTTTCTCTTTTTTTCTTTTTCTTTTTCTTTTTCTTTTTTTTTCTGCAAATGTAAAAGTAAAGTGAAATGTCCGAATATTGATTAATGAATCAAAATTTAACTATTGGGTTCACCTTTGATTACCTTAGCGATCACGTAATAGGGGCAGGAAACTTATCAAAATGACAGATTAATTTAGATTCTTCTTTAATTTGCTTGTTGCAAGAACGATGCATGCCAACTGGGGTTGGTTTAATTGATCAAAATCATAGACGAATTCAAAATGTAGCTTAGTAGGGGCACTTTTTTATTATTAAATGTTCGATAGGCCTTCAGGAGCTCGAATTTCAAATCTCTAGCTAGCTTATAATAAAGTCGTACGTGCTGATAACTCAAAGGTTGTGAATCCTTGTGATGGAGTGATTTAGTTGGAGTTCACCAAACCTTTTCTTTAGCACAAAATCTATTTTGGCACCCTTAACTTGCAGCATTAATCAACTCTCACTTTGGTTATTCAACTTCATATTTACGCAATTCGGCCCATGAACTATTGGTTTTTTTGTTGATTTACCCCGTTCAAGAAACCGAATAAGAACTTATTTTTTGTTCAATAATAAGGCTTGTTCCACAAAAATAAGAAGGTACTTATTTTTTCAGAATTTATATAGGTACCAATAGGCGCCGGGGAGGGAAATGTACCGACGGCCACGTCGGGCCGTCTTCGGCCACCGGACGGCCGATCCAAGCCGTCCAAAAATTATACAAAAAAAACCGAGGGGGCCGACACGGGAATCAACAGCATCCGAGGCGTGTAAGATGCTTGATCTAAGCACCCCTTTTTCATGTGTATATGATTATACACGAAAAATGGGTGCTTAGATCAAACATCTTACACGCCTCGGATGCAGTTGATTCCCGCGAAGGCCCCCTTGGTTTTTTTTTTTTTAGAATTTTTGGACGGCTTGGATCGGCAGTCCAGTGGCCAAAGACGGCACGGTGCGGCCGTCGGTACAATTTCCCTCCTCGGCGCCCATTACTCATAGCACAACTCCTTATTTTTTAAGAAGACAATTTCAAACTCAAAAATCATGTACGCAAATAATTTTCTTATCAATATGGATCTTATTTGATAGATCTCATTGAGATTTTTAATATGGTGCAAAAAAATTGATTTTTTTCATTTGCATTATTTGTGAATTTGAAAATATGAAATAAACTTTTTATTTGGGTTTTGTAGAATGACCCTTCTTATTTTTCTTTGAGAAGTTTTAAAATAAGTACTTATTTTTTAAGAAGGTTTCTGGAACGGGGTAGTCAAGTTAGTAACCGCAGTTGATAAATTCACTTATGAGAAAAGGCCATGTGGTGCATGAGGCTCCATGTTCAAACATACAACAATTGCCAAGGCTCCATGTTCAAACATACAACAATTGCCAAGTACTTAAACGTGGTCCTCATTAAAAATAAGGAACTAAAATGAGAATTTGTTCATTCTTCATAAGAAAGTGGTGTAATTTAGCTATTTAGTGGAATGTCGTTAGCTTTCTCCATCTATGAAAGGCAATCACAGAGATGACTGGAAGCAATTTGGAGCACACCCTTCAAGAAGGCAACAAAGTGGCCGACAAATTAGTAAGGCTGGAAACCAACCAAGACGAACTTATGGTGTCCATGAGTTCCCCATCCGGATGAAGCGAAAAACCTCTCCTTCTAGCAGATTTGGATTGGGTTTCTAATGGGCGATTTTAATTGTTTGATTTCCTTTCTTGTTCACAAAAAAACAATAAAGAAAAGCAATCTTTGGTTTTGAAAACATCATTTCAGATGTCCAAGTCCATCTTATGCTACTGAAAAGCCCAAACTAATCTTGATTTGTATAGTCCAATTAGCTGTAAAAGGAGAAAACAGGTGCTTAGCATTTTCAAAAGGTGAAACAAGTTCTGACACGCTTGGAAACATCTTCCGAAACTTATGGGCGGCTATTAAATATTATGTTATCAATGATGGATATGCGCCTTTTAAGAAAGACCAGTGCGTACCCGCACCTAAAAGCATTGCTCGAAATTAGTATTTAACAAATTATCTAGTTTTGATGTTCCTCTAATCTCTTGAAGGATAAGGCCCCATTTGCAAAATTTCAATCCATTGGTTAACTTGAATAAGCACATAACCAAACTAACAAGTGTAGTGCTCATGCCTGAAAGCACTTATCGCCAGCTATTTAAATTCATTGTATGTTGACTACGGTACCATTTACTGATCACAATTAGCAAAACCCAACTGTTATTGCAAAATACACTTTATGAGCTTAAAAATAAATTAAGTTTCAAAATGTAAAAATACAAAACCAGTAATTAAACTCAATGATAATATAGCAACAAATCATTGTAAATGTTTACAGAAATTTGCAAAAGAGTACATAGTCACAGTTTAAATTACTGATGCGGGATCATTATTCAAATTTAAAACATCATAGATTTGAAAGAAAGAAGAGATAGAGAGAACAAAGTGTGGTAGAATCATACCCTCTTGAGTGACATTAAGAGCCCGTTCCAGAAACGAAATAAGAACTTATTTTTTGTATAATAAGAAGGTTTGTTCCAGAAAATAAGAAGGCTGTTACTTATTTTGGAAGAATTTATATAGGTACCGACCGACCGGGGAGGGAAATCGTACTGGCAGCCGAGTTGGGCCATCTCCGGCCACCGGACGACCGGTCCGAGCCGTCCAAAAATTCTAAACAAAAAAATAAAGGGGCTAGCGCGGGAATCAACGGCATCCGAGGTGTGTAGGTTGCTTGATCCGAGCATCCCTTTTCCGTGTAGGGTGCTTGATCATATATACACGAAAAATGAGTGCTCGGATCAAACACCCTACACACCTCGGATACCGTTGATTCCCACAAGGGCCCCCTCGTTTTTTTTTTATAGAATTTTTGGACGGCTTGGATCGGCCGTTCGGTGGCCGGATGAAGCCCGGCGTGGCCGCTGGTATGATTTCCCTCTGTCAGCACCGATTATCATAACAACAGTCTTATTTTTTGTACAAGGCAACTTCAAGCTCAAAAATTATGTGTTTATGCAAATAATTTTCCTATTACTATGGATCTTGTTTGATAGATCTCATTGAGATCTTTAATACGGTGCAAAAAAATTAAACTTTTTTTTTTCATTTGCATTATTTTTGAGTTTGAAAATGTGAAAGGAACTTTTTATTTGAATTTTGTGAAATAACCGTTCTTATTTTTTAATGAGAAGTGACAAAATAAGTACTTATTTTTTAAAAAGGTTTCCGGAACGGAGCCTAACCCATGCTATGCACCCAGTTAACCAAAAATTGTGGTAGCATATAACTCGTGTTATGCACGGAGTTAACCAAAAAGGATGTAGAGTTGATAAGGAATATTCGATAGGCCTCCATGAGCTCGAACTTCTTGCTTTGAAACGAAGGCATGCTGATAACTCAAAGGTTGTGATGGGAATTTCCTTTTGACCGGGGAAAAAAAGAAAGGTTGGGATGGAGTGATTTAGTTGGTGTTTGCCAAACCTTTTCTTTAGCACAAATTCCCATTTTTGCAGCATTACTCAACTCTCACTTTGGTGACTAAACTTCATATTTACGCAATTCAGTCCATGAACTATTGGTTTTTTGTCGGTTTAGTCAAGTTAGTAACCGCAGCTGATCAATTCCCTTGAGAAAAGAGCCATCTGGCGCATGAGGCTCCATGGTGGAATGCAACAATTGCCAATTAAGTACTTAAAAATGCCCCTAAAAATAAGGAACTAGAATGAGAATTTATATATTCTTCAAAAGTAAGTAGTGCAATTTAGCTATTTCTCTAGTATGAAGTGTAATGTTGTTAGCTTTCTCCATTTATGGAAGGCAATCAAGGAGATGACTGAAAGCAATTTGGAGCATACCCTTCAAGAGCGGCGGACAAATTAGCTAGGCTATATAAACCAACCAAGACGTACTTATGGTGTCCATGAGGACCCCTCCAGATGAAGTGACGGATCTCCTTACAGCAGATTTGGCAGGGTTTTCCAATGGGCGATTTTCCTCTCTTGTTCACAGAAGACGAAAAAGAAAACGCAATCTTTGATATGGAAAATATCATGTCAGATGTCCAAGTCCATATTATGCTAGCTACTGAAGAAGCCCAAACTATTCTTGATTTGTGTGGTCCAACTACCGAAAGGAGACGCAATTTTAGACACAACTACCGAAACTTTTAATGGGCGGCTTGTATATTAATCCATGATGTATATGTGTGTGCGCTTTATGAAAGAAATGACAAAGGGGATCATTTTCATTAATTCTTCTCTTCTCATATATTCCATCTTGGACCATAGATGGGAGGAACTATTAATTACTCTTCGTTCGGCCATGTTCGTTTAGGGACACTAGATCCAAACTTTTCTCTTTACGCACGGTCTTCAATAAATTTTTACTCTCATTTCTCTATTTTTCTCTCTGCACTCATAATTCCAAAAAACTTCCTCAAAATCCAAAACGAACATCATGGTAATTCCAAGAACGCAGAATAATCACCCCATTCTTAGAGTAGTCAATTTTAGTGGGTTTGGCATTTCACCCAGAATAAAGAATCAAATATCTCACTTCAATAATTTTGACTCCTAGCTAGCTGAGAGCTAAGACATGGTGGGTTTGTTTTTTTTTTTTTTTTTGGTTTTTTTTAAAAGTATTTATTTATCTTGTTATTAGTCTTTGTTTTGTTTATACAAACTAGTAGTAATTAAACACTGCTCGTCCATATTTTTCTAATTTCGTCTTACCTATTTAATTTTGTTTTGTTTATATACAATACTTTATATTTTCTTTCATTATGATTAACTTTAGAGTTGCATGATGATTCAGAAGACAGCAATTTGTGTGTGGAAAAGGTACAATTACATCCAGCATTTCTTCTTCATTTACAAGTCCAATTTTTCCTTTCATTTTAAGGCTTTACATTAGAGACGGGACAATATGTTTTATTGTGTATGTCTTAATTTTTTGGAGATATGGTGGCCAAGTTTTTGGCTCGTGAAATTACTTTTATTTAAACAACTCGGATCATCCGTGCGGGAACCAAAGTGGGCCCCGCGTACCCGTCAGTGGCTATGGTCTGTTTCCATAGCAGGGTTCCTTTTTTCTGGGTCTGACACCTCTTGGATTTTTACCGCTTCAGCTCTAGTCTTTTTATCAGACAAGGAATGGGAAGGGATTAAATACCATAAACCATATTCCAACCTACACCCATCCCAAAGGTTTTGTTTCGAACTTATTTGAAAGAAAGGAAACAAAAAATAATAGTCCAAAAAAAAAAAAGGAAACTTGAAAAATCTGCCCCATCATTTGGTTTGAAAAGGAAATGAGAAGAAAATAGGGTAACAAAGGATAGAGAACTAAGAGATTTTTCTTGCAGTATCCTCACACTTTCTTTCTTTAATATTTTTTTCTTTTTTCTCCTTTCCTTTCCGGTTTCCATATATTCCAAAAAGTATTATGGGCCGGTCCAAAAACTGCCCCTTAATTCCCATTAAGGGGTATGATTCATTTTTATTTACTTGCAAGTCTAGGTAGGAAAGTATAAGCCTCTCCTTAATGGTGTGTTTTTATATTAGGTTGGAGTTCTTGAAATATGGACTGACCCATAAACGAGGGCCAATATGATCGAGTTGCGCCAAACATTGTCGAGGTTTAGACGATCTTCAACTTTGAGCAAACGTTTCTCACAATAATTATGCGGCCAATTACCGCGAGCATTGTTTTCCATATCCCAACTTGTTACCCCAGTTAGTCAATTATTAATTCAATGACTCTTGTAAATTACTTTAATTCTATCCCTATTGTACATCTTTAGGAACCTTCATGCATGAAGAATATTTGACTAGATAACAAATCTTTTGGAACTATGTGAATGTTTGCTTCTTTTATTACTCAGCGTTTTAATTACGTGGAGCTTCAGTGCTGTAATAACACCCACACGCAGGTGTGAGATTCGAGCTCCTAACTTAATTCCCGGTGAGTTACAGACCTTCAAATGAATCAAACATTCATGAAGTCACAGAAATGCCACCGCAGGATACAAACAAGCACATCTTGCTTAGCAAAAAAAATAAAATAAAACAAGCACATCCTAGCAAGCTACAACAAATATAATGTCCTTTAAACAAAAATCACACCAAGAATTCTTCTTCTTTTTCTTAATTGCGTTTTTTATTATATTATAAACAACAACGCTGCATATGTAATATGCTAATTCCTTTATTTATATTGGAAAATTATTACTTGGTCTTGGACCACCGCCACGTGGTGAGAATTATTCCCAACCTAAACATGGCTTTTTCCAATTTGGATTACTAGCAAGCTTTCTCAGATCGGAGAAATTGATTAGCAAGGGTTCAAGTAACGTGGGGGCCTCCGAATGCTTGTTTTTCTGGTGGTCCCGTTCTTCACAATAAATGCCATATCCATTCCCCAGCTAGAATGTCTTTCCAAGTGACAATGCATAAACCACACTCCTACAATAAAGTCAAGAAAATCCATTCGTTATCAACACTTTTTCATCTCATCCCAACCAAAAAAATTTAACAGGTTTGAATATTCCTACACGTAATGCCAAAGTACCAAGTATTACCTGGATTATCAGCTTTGAATCTGACTGCAGCCCATCCATTCTTGGGCACCCCAACCGTGTTTATCTCAGGTGGGTCTTTCAAATTGTACCCTTTTGGATCAGTATTATTATCAAAATTCCCAAAACCAGATCCAACATGATAAAAGCTAAAGCCATGTAAATGCATTGGATGGTTCTCAGCTGCACTTAGTACATTAGTCCCCTGAAATACTATCTCCACATTTGAATTAAACTCCAAGACTTTCACTTTAGTCCCCGTCGATGGTATTAAAACGTTATCAGGCATCTCATCAGCTGTAAAATTGAAGAAGTAAGGCGGCACGTTTGGAAAGTCAGTCGTGTAAACCCCTCCGATTTGCCTGTAATATGCTTGCAATAAATCCACCGCAGGCGTCTGAAAACTTACGTTGCTCAAGCTTGCAGCGAGCCTTGACCCATTTGGTCCGTCGCATGAATCATTAGGGCACGGAATCGAGCCCACTGAAATAGTAATGAAAAGTTGGGTATCAACTTTTTGGGGGACATTAATCGGGTAGTCCCCATTAGCCAGGGCCTTAATCCGATTGGTGAAATTTGTTACAGCATTGATGTCAGTGTAATTTGGAAGGTTACTAGGAAATGCCGGCGTCGATGGGGGTGTATAATTTCCAATGTATTTCACGATCGCAGTTGTAGTCGTGTTATCATATACAACAGCGACATAGGCTCTAGCTGCCATGTAATAGTAGCTTGGGGACTTATTTGCAGTCATTAAGATGTCCAAGGTTTGTCCAGGGGTTATGAAGATGAAATTAGTTCCTATGGGTTTGATGTATGCTCCATCCATTCCAACGACTGTGAAATTATGCTGAGCCACCGAAAAGAACACTTCTTCGTTCATAATTGAGTTGATGACACGAAGAAGATAACTCTTTCCATAATTTACCAGTATTTGGAACGTCCCTGCAACATTCGGATAGTGTTAATTTATAGGGATAAGTTCGCAAACTCAATAATGACTTATAGAGAAGTACTATTATTCAGAATATTGTTGTTGACACTACATTAATTCAGTTGTTGAAGTCCTGATTGAGACTAAATTGATGTGCATACCGGATTTGGAACAATTGTATAGATCACCCGGTTGGCCATTAATGGTGAGAGCATCAGACTTGTTTGTTTCGCCTCCGCCTTTAAGTGCACTTTCAATTATCTGCATTACATCTCCCTTAAACCACGATGCTGTGACAACAAAAATACAGGAATATATAAATTTTTTCTATGAAGCTTTTCTAGGTCCATAGCATTGGAGAGAGAGGGAGAGAGTTGGTACATACCCAAAACAATAGAAAACTCTGCATCAGGCTTGGGAAAAGGGTAGCTTGTTCCAATTTCAGGGTATACAACAATGGGGCCATGGACCGTTGCTCGAGACCAATCACTGTGGGCGTGCCACCAAAGTGTACCTTCTTCGGTTGAGAATAAGATCTCATAAGTGAAATTTGCACCCGGTTTGATTGGACACTGTGTAATGTACTCCGGCCCATCTGACCATGGATTTCCTGGCTGCTTTACTCCGTGCCTATATACATCACATGTTTCCCAAAACCACAATATTAGTTTGTAGAACTTTATTTTTTTAGATTTCATTTTTTTTTTTGTTGACGCATCTTTAAAAGTGGATGCAAATATCCACCATGTTTCTGATCTTATTTTGATGATTAGAACGGTTAATCTCTTGAAATATTATATTTTAACTTCACATGCGGAAATCAGCTCAATTCAATATCAATAAGTGCTTGATAAAATCACCCAATTTTTAATTTAGAAGTTTGACACAGATTTGAACTAAAATTGTACGATTTAAATTAGCAGTTACCGATATCTGATTGTGTTGATTTTTACAGTATGAGTTAAAATGTCATGGTGTAAGAAATGAATTGTTTTAATCATCAAAATAGGACCGGGAATGTGGTTGGTGGTGAAACTGAACTAGTTTATACATATATATCTTCTAGCCAGTTTACACGAACTTCGACTAATTTTAAGGAATCAATTTCACCATCTACATACGGGGTCCCAATTGAAACAGTCAGAGCTCTTTATGAACTTGCCCCTAAGAAATTAGTAGCGCCTGATAACAGTTTCGGGAGTAAACTCCAAAATTCCATACAAAGAAACCTCAATATTTCTCCTCCTGGTATTATTCTCTTTCCTTTTCTCCCTCCCATCTTTGTTTTTACATCACACTTTTTCTATGTGCAACCACGTGACGTGATCTTTTACTGTTTTAGACCAAAATACCCTTGATAATTTTAAAGATGTCACTGCATGTCGTGTATTTTTTTTAAGCCAACTAAATCTACCATATATACAGAGAGAGAGAGAGAGAGAGAGAGAGAGAGAGAGAGAGAGAGAGAGGGGAATACCAATGAATGGTGACATTGTATTTCCCTTGGTTTTGAACATTAACAGCCAACCTATCACCCTTTCGGACATACAAAGTAGGCCCTGGAAATAATCCATTGACTGTCAAGATCTTCTTTGAGCTACATAGCCTTGTATATGTTGTTTCATTCAGCTGCACTCACCAAATTAATTAACTAACGTTAAATAAATAAAATCTCATGCTCTATAACTGGAAATCAATAAAAATCTATCATTGTATTTCCGGAAAGATGGACTTTGCTTATATGATCACCAATCAAAATTCACCACATCAAAGTATTTCCGGAAAGACTCTTTTGTTTGTTTATCTTGCCATCTGTCTCTAAATATCTCTCTATCTCTATGTTTTGTAATGCATTCGCAGCATCACTATTAATTTTCTTAAATCTCGAAACAAAGTAAATCCCAAGACACGATCATACGTCTGTCAAAATATTTTTAACAGCAAGACAAATTCAACTAAGGACAAGAGAGTATAATTCCCTATCGTCTCCTCAGAAGCAATAGAAGAAGATGAGGAAACTCGAAGATGAGGAAACTCTCATGGAGTAGTAAGTTAGTACTCACAACCCAGTTGATGGGACGGACTGTCGTTTTAGCCATGGAAAGCACAAACACATTCAAAAGGAAAAACCCCAATAGCTCCAACTTCAAACTTTTCGTCAACTCCATTTTTACCCCCTCACTACTTCTAAAAACTGATAGCTTATACGGTGATCATAGCCATCCTCAGAAGGCCTTTAAATAAGCCTTGATTTTGCCCACTGGACCACTACAGTCACTAGATTCGAAATAGTATGTAGTTTAAAAGCCTTAGTTTGGTTTTCATCTTTGAAAAATATTTCTGTTGTAATGAGTGATAATGAGTTTAGAGAGATAAATAGAAAAAGTTATTCCATCATGGTTTTTGCTTTTTACTGAGTGGTACGTACTATTTTTTTTTTTGCTCGGCTAAAAGAAATTTCATAGAACTCGAAAGGTTACATCGAGGGGGGAAGGTTGAGGAGCGAACATGCTCAACTCAACTGTGGTACGTACTATTTTTACGCGCATGCATTTTCCGTAATGTTTCATGTACGTTCTTTGGGAAGAGAAAAGTCTATATATGGTCCCACAAAAGTATTTTGGATTTAAAATGTGTATTTTGAATTTTTAGTTGTACCCAAATAAATATCCACTTTTAAGCTAAAAAAAGTGCAAAAAGTGATATTTGTTAGCTTAAAAGTGGATATTTCCCCAAAATATTTGGATAAAAGTAAAAAAAATTGGATTTTCCGATTCCTCTCGTCGAAACAAATCAATAATTCACAAAAATTTGACACAAAACTAAAAAATGCGAAAAAAAATAATTTGAACAAGGATAAATTTGCTTTTTCACTTTTTGCTTAGTGAAACTCTACCGAGAAAAGAACTACTGCACTACCTGAGAATCATTCATATCCAAAATCACAACCCATATTCATCTGCCCGTGATGAATAAGGACAAAATTTGTTTTTTGCACTTTTTGCTTAAGGTTTTATGAAATACCAATTTGTGAAACCCTAGCATTTCTGCTTCCCCAAACTTGTTTTAGCCTTTAGGGGTAAAATTTCCGGACAAACGTGTGCTTAATTTTTTTTTGTTATGGGGGTTAATTTAACCAATCTGTTAGATTCATCTTGTTGGACGCTCGTTTTGAGATCATCATACGTAATGGAACAACCATGTAAAATCCTTAATTAGTAAGATTATCATCACTATGAGTCTGTGACAAACTATAAATTGGGCTCTCGCAGTGCCCGCACTCTCTCTCTCGCTCTCACTCTAACTAAAGAAGCCGCCGCCCCCTATCTTCTTCTTTGCCCTCCCCCAGGGTTTTACGCCCCAATGGGTGACGGGAGGGGAGAGATTTCTCCACTTTGTCCGGGTTTTTTTCATTTTCCGATCTTAGATTTCAGAGGTTTTCTCTCCTTCTCCCTTCGCCCACATCCTCCTCCTCTCCAAACCACCGTCTGCCACCCTCCTCTGCCATGTAGTCCAACGACTATTCAATGTACATAGTGTTTTGCAAATCATGGTCGCTGGAGGCGTTCTTCACTATATTAAAAAAAATTGAGCGACAGTGACAAAAAAATTGTCACTGAGCTGTCACTAAAAGTGTGTTGCTAAAAATTTTTAGTGACAACTATTTTGTTAGTATTGCTTCTTTTTTTTTTGTAGTACGCCGGAGTGGGAGATCTAGGTTGGTAGATGAAGTCTGCTCTAATACGGCAGACTTTGTCCATTTTTTTTTTTTTGGTTCTTTTCTTTGGTGTCCCATGTGTGAAACTTCTCCCCATTCGTGGGGCTTCTTCACCCTTGTGTAGGTATTTTTGGTTGTTTCAGCAATGCTTCATCTGTTTAGAGCAGGGGTTTAGTTGAAGTTGGGTATAGTCTTTGTACTAAGTACCCTATTGTTCGATTTTTTTTATCACTTGTTTAAGGATGAAGTTTCCTCGTAATGTATTTTTTCTTAGATTTATAATATCACCTATTATCATTTTGGCCAAAAAAAATTATAAATTGGAGGGAAATGGCTTGTCTACAATCCAGGTTTAGACTGCAAAGGTGCAGCATAAGTGATCGCAACCATCAAGTAACATTTTTAATTATCCAGATTTGTTTTAATATTTTCACCGATAAGAATATACTTTTCTCGGTAAGAGTATTCAACAAATCTGAACAAATATTAATTGTCAATATGAATGGTTCAGAATAAATTGTACATGTTTCTCTGCCGTCAAAACAAGATTTCAGAAACCTCCTTGTCTCTATGGGAATAGCATTCCCAAGGGCTCTATTTGAGATATTTCATTGGCTGCAGAGCCTTTGATTCTCAAATGAGTTTAGCTGTTTAGGAAGTGCTCTATCTATCTGGAGCCTACTCAGAATCACCTCCCAAACAGTGTTAGTTAGAGAAAACACACTCAAAAGAAAAATGTTGCAATGACTCATCACATGCACTGGGAACACAAAACGCAGGCTGCAGGCTCAATCTCCATGCCCCATCTGAGAAGCCTGTCTTTAGTTGCCAGCCATTTCATGCATGGCATGCTAACCATAAAATAAAGGACCACTTGGATACGTACGTCGTAGTTGTCTATATAGAATTCGGAATATATGCCTGAATGATATGTGGGTAGTAGATTAATTGATTTTAGCCGAGATTTTGTGTGGGGAAGTATAATCAGAATCCAAATGCTCTCATTCGACCGCGATTTCGGATTCTACGTAATCTAGCTAACTCATCGATTCCTGATTGTGTGTGTTGACAGAATGAGTTCCAAAATATAAAAAAAAAAATGCACAATCTAGAACACAATAATTAGGCGGCCATTTGTATTATTAATTCAATGATTCTTGTATATATACAAGTATTAATTTTATCCCTATTGTACATCTTTAGGAACCTAGCTTGCTTTCTAATTAATGCATGAAGAATTGAATGTTTGTTTCTTTTACTACTCAGCGTTTTATGTACGTGGAGCTGTAACTTTAGCGCTGTAATAACACCAGGTGTAAGATTCGAACTTCTAACTTCCTAGTGAGTTATAGAAGCCGTAGCTACTAAGCATTTTTGGGTGGAGCTGCAATTTCAGTGATTAATACAACGAGAAGATAAACTAGCGGGGGGCAAATTCAATTTATCCTAGAGTTTGTGGTTTCACATTTGTAGCAGGTGGAAGTTGTCATCGAATATATTCGGCGAGGAGTTGATCGTTTAGGATTTGTAATTTTATTTTTATTAGTAGATCGGTGAATGTTGTTGCTTACTCTTTGACAACTTTGTGTTTGCGAGATTCTGGTAGTTGTATTTGGGAAGCTAGACCTCCGATTGGGTTTTTTTTTCTTTCTCGTCAAATGAACATTTTATATAAAAACTCGAAGGGGGTACATTGAGGGAATAGTTGAACTAGCAAGGAGATGAGCAAGAGGACTGCTCATAAAAAAAAAAAAAAAAAAGGAACACCCAAATAAACAGAGAACTTCCAACAAAAAGTTGGGAGCTTTCCACCCCAAAAGCTACAAAGTCACAATCATAATTTCACCCTTCGAATCCCATCTAAAAATACCTTAAAATCCTCCACCGTGTAGATTTTGATGTCAAACTTAGCCTTCATCCACATAGCCACTCTTGCTTTGATCAAATCTACCACTGTGTTCACCCTTGTTGTTGCATTGTTGAAAATAACACCATTTCGTGTGAGCCAAATGGACCAAGTTGTTACAAAGAAACTGGCTTCCCAGCAATATTTCTCCAGATTTCCATATTTATTATCCAGGCATCCACCAATCAGCTAAATTCCTCAAAGTTGGTGGACAAACCCTAGTAACATGCCACCAATTCATAATCAGGGACCAAAGTTATTAAATCCTCTGTGAAATGATAATCATCGTCCTTGAAGTACGATTATGTTTTTTTTTAAATGAAAGTATCATACCATATTGAAAAAAAAAAAAAAACCATGACAGCATGCTGACGATAAAATAGAAGCAAGTTAGGCCTCTCTACTAACGTCACCCTAGTTTTAAATCATTGGTCCTCAATTCGATCATGATTTAAAAAGTTTTAAGTTGTTAGAGAAAAATAATCGTCAACGTTTACCAAAAAAAATAAACAAATAATCTTCAACACTTAGCCCACACATGTGATTAAGCTATTCTCTCTCTTTTTCCCTAAGCAAAAAGAATTTATTAATCTTTATAAAGGATCATAAAAATTAAAAGGATCAAGCATACCGACAAGAAGCCACCCGAGACTTAAAGAGATGGCAAGACGCCAAACGCACACCAAAAAAAAACCACAAAGACGACACAGCCTAAAAGACCCGCCGAAAAAGCCCAGAATCAAAAGAAACGAAAGAGAACACCACAAATCCGTCACAACTCAAAATTAAAAAATCATAGAGAGAGATGCACCATCCACACAGTCGTCTTCTACCTTTGAGACAAGCTCCTCCACAACGTCATCTAGAGCTTGGGACCTTTCCTTTAATTCTTTCTCTTGCATTTTAACAAGTCACTTCAAATTATAATTTCTCCCTCCTCTAATTTCAATACCCAAAGTGTGATCTACATCCAACATCTTACGAGCTTCCTTTTAAAAAAAAAAAAAAAAAAAAAAAAAAAAAAAAAACGATGAATGAGGACCCTTTTTGTTAATCACTGTATCCGACTTCACTCCAATTTGAGTATCCGAATATGAACTATTCTCCTTAATTCATATGAATTAGTATTTGAATTAGCTTGTCCACACTTCAAATAATCTCAGAACTCCTAAGTTAACTTTTAATTTACATCTTTAACATTCACCTTCACATGTAAGTTATTCTTCTTCATATGTGGCCAGGGGTGAAGCTAGGAATCGAACTCGAGTTGGGCCAACAATGAGAGGAAATTTTTTGTAGGATAACTACTTTTTAAAATTACACTACTACAAAATGGTATAAAGATCATGGTCCAAAAACTAAGAATATTTCACCTTTTGTAAAAGCGTAATAAAATATTATTTACTATAGTTTTAATTTCATTTATACAAAAAAATTGAGATGGAAAGATTTTTTAATTTCAGTAACCTAAAAAGTGAGATTTTAATTTAAAGAATAGATCTCGTTTTCGAAAAACACTTTAAGATTTTAGATTTCGGTTGGTAAAACTGTGATTGTTATTTAAAGATCTCGTTTGGAAAAACCCTTAAATACAAAATGTAGTATGCACAGTATACACAAATTGTACATCGTTAGAGTGGTTAAAGTATGTGCCTTTGGTAAATGCTTGAGTCACCCAAAGGTGTTCGAGTCTCGTGGCCACCAATAGTTGTTTTCATTTTTTACAAAAACTCCTCCCAGATATTCAATCACAGTTTTTAATAAAATCAAAATATTATAATGTTAAAACATCATGGTTTTACTAAAATTTGAGATTATTTCTTGCTAATAAGGTCTTAGAAAAAATCTGAGATGGTAAGAAGTTAAAGATCAAGGTTTTTTTTTTTCTTTTTTAGTCACGATTTTAATTAGTTTTAATCACGGTTTTATCCCATGATTAAAAGATAAGGACTTTTAGTTACACCTTGATAGACCACGATTTTGAATGCGAGATTAATTAAAAGTGAAAGACCACATTAAATGACCGAAATCTTTGTCTACTTTTCTAGTAATTAAATCCGGCCATACGAGTTATTATAGAGCAATTTCGATAAATTGAAAAATTAATATCGAGATACTATTGCTATCTCATATCATTTAATCATGACATGTACATTTTTTATTTGATTGAAAAGTGAGATCCAGAGGAGATTATAATGTGACAATATAACATTAATTTGGGAGCTAATACCTCGGACTGGACTATGAAATCCAACGAGCATCAAACAAGAACTTGGAGTATAATTTTTTGATGGAAAAGGAGGGAGAGAGAGAGAGAGAGAGAAAAGGCCCTGACTTAAAACTCCGTTTGTTTTGATGTAAAATATTTTACCCATTTTACTTTGTTTGGTTAGATAAATAGCAAGTACTAAAATATTTTTGGGTGTAAAATAATTTCCATTGTAAGGCGTAAAATGACTTACGCTTGTGATGGCTGTAAATCATTTTACATACTGAATTGAGATGCCCGCTTCACCCATTGCTGACAATTGAGCGCACGAATGGCCACCAGGCATCAACTGAGACTTTTGCATGATTCTATCTGTGGAAGTCTACATGGAAGCAAACCACCTACCCCCCTCTCTCTCTCTCTCTCTCTCTCTCTCTCCAATGAACTGAATTTGTATCCCCTCTCTCTACAGGCCCATGACACCCAAGCATCTCTCTCCCTGTATATATGAACTAGTGCTTGCATGTGCCTACGGCACTACGCACTCCGGTAGTGTCGTAGGCACGGGCATTTTTGTAATATATTTTTGTCTTTTTATGCCAACGCCGGAAGCCGAGCAGTGGGTAAAAAGAATCGATGACATTTTTGTAATATATTTGTAAGAGTGTGAGTGTTTCTTTAAGAGAGTTGGAGAGTACACATCAGCCATTGGATCAAATGAATATCAGCCCTTCTTTTAACTTATGTCTATGTGGTCCCTACACTCTTGTGTTTTATTAAGTAGATGCTTAACGAATTCCTAGTCCTAAAATAATGGGTTGCCCCAAGCGTAGGGATAAAACCGACGTAGCACAATATTCGGTAAGTACGGTCGTAGGGTTAATAGCACTCGCAACCAGCCCGAACTCATCTGCTCCAATCAGTGTTCTTTAAAACGTTTGATTTTAGATTGAAAAAGATACCCCGCAAGATGTGAACCCTTATGATCGCCGTTTTACCCATGCGCAGCGAAGAATGAGTTTTGGATTCCCATTCCCCCATTCACATAGGCTCCAACATTGTCCAGGTTCATCTACATGAAGTATTCTACCGATCGAAAATTATTTTTTAAATATTCTTTATTTCAAAATAGGAGCAGAACGCATCCAATTCGGCCACAGTGTGCTAATCACTCCGCGATCCTACCCCGACGACTACTCACTTATCATTAAGCAATAAACAAAATAAATCCTAGATTGAAATATACTTGGATTAAAAGAAAAACGAAAAATACCAATGTAAAAAGAACCCACGGATAACTTTAATAAATAAAAAAAATTCAAACGAGTTACCGTAAGATAAATATTTAAACAAAATTAAAGGAAAAACTCAGAAGAAAAATAAAGATATGGCGCAGCCCCCATTCTATCGTCCGTGGGAATCAGTTCTTATTATAAAAAACCCTATTCCTCTGCTCCTCGTCAAAACCGTGGGCGCCACATTAGCTGCCGAGAATTGGCTTGGGTTTAGGCCTCATTTTTTTCACTTGGCCCCAGCCGTGTACCTTATCGGCCCACGTAGTAAAGAAGCTGTCAATTCAATTTCTTCTTTCACGTTCTAGTCCAAGCCCAATCATAACCCAATTCATTGACGTCATGTGTTGGCAACGTGTGCTTGTGCCCATTAGACTTGTCTTTGCTTATTGCCTCATCAAATCTCGTACTCTTCAATTTCGCACTAACTTTGCACCAATTAAATTTCAGCAGCCGAAGTATCAAACACTGTTTAATATTTCCATTTTGCATATTCTTCTACCAAATACCTACAACACAAAAGTTAAGCATTAAAACACCAAGTAATAAAATAAAATGACTTAACAATGATAAATTAGAAGCCATTAATGTGAATATTTACACGCTTATCAATGAACATGTATATATTCGTGCCAGACAACCCCACTTCGAAACCCCTACCCCGTGAGAAACGTTTTTATTAGTACAATTTTTTTTTTCTACTCATGTACCAAACAGCCACAAATAAAAGTTCAACTATCATTTTACCCGCAAATGATTTTGCATAAGAATATTTTTCAATGTAAAATATTTTACGTCAAAACAAACGGAGCCTAAAACAAGTTTTGCGGCCGCTTTAAGCCTCCAAAAAGTTCTCAATTCTGAGGGCTCCTCCTACTTTTTTATTCTTTATTATAGTCCAATAAAAGATACCCTATTTTTAATTTCAGCTTTAAGCCTCCGAAATGTCAGGGCCGGCTCTGGAGAGATGTCCAATTTCCTCCCACAAACTAAATTTAATTTCATGCTCAATCTATCAAAGAGTACAACAACATGAATATTTTAAGAGATCCCAAATTAAATACTTCTAGTAAGTCTATCTAGTAGTATAATGGACAATGATCGAACCTGAAAGTCTTCCATATACAGACTATATACAGAGAATCAACTAAGTAAATGGAGAACCCACCAAACAAATCGCAATAATTTTCATGTAAATGGAGAACCCATATCAAGTAAATGGAGAACCCACCAAACAAACGAGTGTATTTTTTTATGGCTAGCTAATATATATGGCGCATTAGTATAATTGAGAAAGACGGAACGTGAGGGGATCATGATCAATTGTTTGACTCAAATCCCACACACACATACAGTACGGATCCGGTTAGAGTGGTTGATGGCCAGCTAATACGTGGCGCATTAGTTTAACTGAGAAAGATGGAACGAGTGTATTTTTTATGGCTAGCTAATATTTGATTTTTTTTTTTTTATTGCTAAAAAGGGTAAAGGGGGCGACTAGCGTACAACTCTCTTTGGACGTGACCATAGAAGCTCTCTATCCGCCAATGGAATGTCAGGTTCGAGCCATAGTTATTGTCCGTGAAGTCAGGCCGTCACCACTGCACCACCTGGGTACAAGATAGCTTAGACTCCACTTCCATTATCAGTGAGACTCGAACCCGAGTATCTGCTTGGGGGTGTGGTGAGCTAAGCCATCCATGTTACCACCTTCGGCGGTGTGATTTGATATTATCTATGTGGAAAAAAAGTGGTCAAAAAATTGTGCTGCAAATGTAGTAAAAGTACAGTGGAACGTACGAATATTGAATAATTAGGCTTCGTTTGTTTCGATGTAAAATGTTGTACAATGTAAAATGTTTTTTATGTAAAATATTTTATTTAAAAAACAAATTTTAAACTTTTATTTTTTGGTCTTTGATTGGCGCATGTAAAATATTTTCAAAAATCAACAAAATAATATAGAGAGAAAGGGTGCTTAACGGTGGAATTCAGAGAGAGAGAGAGAGAGTTGAACGTGAATCAAAACTGACAATCGAGAAAACTGAGCACTAAGAATTGCAGTAGAAGACAGCAGATTCATTTCTAAAAATAACTTATGAAAAATTTAAGGGTAAGTCATTTTCATCCATAGTTGTCAATCCCGTACCGTACCGGCCGGTACGTACCGGATTTGAAGAAAACCGGTACTCTAACACCCCACTACCGTTCCGGACCAAATACCGGTCGGTACCGCTCGGTACCGGCCGTTTTGGGAAATACCGGCCAGAAAACAGTTACCGGAAATTCCGTCCAGAATTTTGCAGAGTAAATTTTTTTTTTTTCTGTTTTCTGGAACATTTTTTTGGTTTTTTTTTTGGTTCTCTGTTTTTTTTTTCTTTTTCTGGAATGCTGGAACGTCAATAAAAAAAAGTTGCTGGTTTCATTTCTGGAACGCTGGAACGTCAATAAAAAAAAGTTGCCAGTTTCAGGAATTTTTTTTTTTGGGTCTCTGTTTTTTTTTTTTTTGGAACGTCAATAAAAAAAAGTTGCCGGTTTCAGAATTTTAGCAAAACGTGGGCTTAACCATAGTACGTGCGCAAGGCTCAAATCCCGAATTTGCACCCCCCCTGCGCGCGAATAACCCGTGACGCGCATCCGGTTAATTGGTTTCCGAATCAGTTTTTCCAAATTGCCTTTGGCCACGGCCCATTTTCCTAAGCGCGCGAGACCTCTTCTTAGATCTTCATTCGCAAGTTCACTAGTGTGCAAAGTCATTTAAGATGGAAAAGAGTTTTGTAACAAGGCAATGTGGGACAAAAGGCAAATACATAGGTGTTTTATGATGAATTGCATGGTATGGAGGAATTTTTTGAATTATAATTATTATATATATTGTAGTTGCGGTAAATCCGAAACGGTATCCGGTACCTGACCGGTACCGATACGTACCGTACCAGTAGGAAAACCAGTACCCTGTCCGAAACGGTATTCAGAACTATGTTTTCATCCAACTCATTTTTTATATAACCAAACACCGAAAAATAGGTAAAACATTTTAGGCTCACGCAAACAGAGCCTGAATCAAAATTTTTATTGTGTAAGACCTTTGATTACCTTAGCGATCATCCACGAGGGGCAGGAAACGTATCAGAATCTCTCCATAGAGTAATTTAGATTCATTTTAATTTGCTTGTTGCAAGATGGATGTAGACCAACTGGAGCTAACTTAGTTGGTTAGAATTCTTACAACTCACTATGAGGTCAGAAGTTTGAAACTTTCTACTTGCATGTGAGTGTTCTTCCCTTAATTTGACTGGTTTTTCCTTTCTTCTTTTGTTTCTTCCCTATGATGGACTTATATCTTGACTCTTGTATATATTGGTTGAGGTTCTTCATTTTGATTATCTCATGAACTCTCATAATTGATGTAGTGTTTCGGATTTATACTTTCTATTCATACATGAAGTAAATGGTCTCTTCTATCGATTTGACTTTAAAAAAAAAAAAAAAAAAAGAAAGGAAGAAGGATGTAGACTTAATTAGGATGTTGCTACGTTTCTGCTTTTTCAAATAAATAAATTATCTCTTTGCTGAGAAAAAAGAAAAAGAAAGGGATGTTGGATAAGCCTCCATGAGCTCGAACATCAAATCTCTAGCTAGCTTATAATCAAGGCGTACTGATAATTCAAAGGTGGTGATGTAGTGATTTAGTTGGAGTTTACCAAACCTTTTCTTTAGCGCAAATTCCCATTTTGGCACCCTTGCAGCATTACTCAACTCTCACTTTGGTTACTCAACTTCATATTTATGCAATTCGGTCCATGAACTATTGATTTTTTTGTCGGTTTCGTCAAGTTAGTAACCGCGTTACTTCGCTTACGAAAAAGACCATGGGGCTCCATGGTGGAATGCAGACAACAGGTGCCAATAAAGTACTTAAATGTGGCCCTAAAAATAAGGAACAAAAATGAGAATTTATATATTAATTCTTCCAAAGTCAGTACTGCAATTTTAGCTATTTCTAGTATGAAGTGTAATGTTGTTAGCTTTCTCCATTTATGAAACGCAATCACGGAGATGACTCGAAGCAATTTGGAGCATACCCTTCAAGAAGGCCAGGGCCGGCTGAGAGGATAGCGGGAGAAGCATGGGCTTCGAACCCCAAAAAAAGGCTAAAAATGAGGGCGCCAAAATTCTAGGATATATATATATATATATATATATATATGGCCCCAAAAAAAATTTGCACTCCTGTTCGGCTAAATAAGTTAATTGGCTTATTTTTTTATCGTTATTCAAATTTTTGTTGTATTTGTTTGTTTTTTGTCAATTTTTTGGAGATTATTGCATCGTCGTGACAAAAGGAATCTAAAAAGTAAAAAATTACGATCGAAACCTAATTTTTTTGAATAAAGATAAAAATAAGCCAATAAGCCAATTTTTTCTTCTTTATTAAAAAAAATTAGATTTCGATCATAATTTTTTACTTTTTAAATTCCTCTCGTCATAATGATGCAATAATTCCCAAAAAATTGGCGAAAAACTAACAAACATTAAAAAATTTTGAATAAGGAAAAAAAATAAGCTAGTTGACTTATTTAGCGAAACGGGATAGCGGCTTCCTGTATAGAAGATAGGCTCAATTAAAATTTAGGAACCACAAAATAAACCCAATGGTGAAATTACTAATTAGAAACACTGATAATCAACTCCCATAAACCCCGTGGAAAGAAGAAAAAAAAAACTCCCATACCATTACGCAATTACAGTCTGATAGAAACGCTAGAGGCGATAAAAAAAGAAGGAATCACGTGACATCAGTCTCACGACTCATAAGGGAACCGACGGCCATGGATGGAAAATACTTGCATGCGACATACCTTGAGGCCCCTCTTTTACCATTTTCAACTCTCCACCTCTATCTTTTTTTTATTTTTTTTTGGTAGGAAACTTTGTGTAGACTAATTTTTGTATAGAAAATATAAGGAGTTCTCATTTAAAAAGTTCGCTTTCAGCCTCCAAAACTTATAAGTTGGCCATGAAGGCGGGGGACAAATTGGTTAGGCCGGAAACCAAACCAAGACGAACTTAAGGTAGGACCCCTCCAGATGAAGTGACGGATCTCCTTACAGCAGGGGTTTTCTAATGGGCAATTTTATTATGCTAGCTATTGAAAAAGCCCAAACTATTCTTGATTTGTGTAGTCCAATGGGTAAAAGGAGAAAACAGGCGCTTTGCATTTTCAAAAGGAGAAAGCAAGTTTTGACACGCTTAGAAACAATTACCGAAACTTATGGGCGGCTACCGCGGCTTGTATATTACTCCATCAATGATGGCTGTGTGTGTGCCTTTTAGGCTTTTATGAAAGAAATGACAAAGGGGATCATTTTTATTAACGGTCTTGCTATTGACGCTCATTGGACTGACGACAAATACATTAGAAAGCGAGAAAAATATGTATTTCTGTGTACTTTTTATACCTTTTAATACACATTCACACACTCACTATTGTCAGCCCATTGGGTTGATTTTAGAATTTTTCTTTCATTAATTCTTCTCTTCTTATATATATATTCCATCTTGGACCATAGATAGGAGGAACTATTAATTACTCTTGGTTCCCCTTCCATTGGACTCTTGCCACTGCACCACTTGGGCCTATTTTTACTGACTGACAAACTTTTTTAAATCCCTGAATACATGTTTGTTTTAAAATAGTTGAAAAGAAGTTCATAACTAAGAAGTAGATTAATTTTGACTTTAGTGGGAGTCTTTGCTAATATAAGTGATGTTTTTAAATTTTTTTACTCTCATACCGTGCACGAATTAAAAACCACATTTCATCTCAAACAAGGAGTTCTTGCAATTGTTTGATACAGTAATATAAATGTGGCACAAAATTAGAAATTTTTTTTTCCTGTGGTATCTCTATACTATAATAAAATCAGTGGAATTACTCTTGAGTCTCAAACTTTCAATACCAAGTCTTAAATTAGTAATCAGTTACTAGTATACATTAAGCAACAAAAAGATGTTTTTTGTTTTGACACTTTCATCATCTTTATGACAATTATATTTTGAAGTAAAATTTTTTTCCTGAGAATCCATTAAGAAAATATATGGGGACCCCATTATTCATGTTCGCCTAGGGCCACGTAAATCTCAGGCCAAGCCTGTCTCGAACAATTTACAAAGGGCTTAGTTCATTTATAGTCGTAGGTTGAGAACTTGGAAGTACTGTTTCCAAAATCGGTTATATACTTAATTATAATATTAGCATGATTAATTCTCTCGTAATTTTTTTTTTTTTTGTCATACGTTATACATCAGTGCGGATTAGCAGGATATTAGTATGTTAGTCAACGGAGCATTTAGAGGCTATTCATAGCCCTGAACCCCAAAACCTGCTCCTCGTGGGACTCAAACTCAAGTCACCAGTGGGAGAGAAATGAGACAACCAACTTGACAAACTTGGTTTCTCGATTCTCTCGTAATTGACAAGTCATGTTCAACAAATACACAATATATTCCAGGTCCCAAAATGCAAAGAATGTCCGCATCAATACTTGATTGAAGGCACTTTCTTCAAACAAACTAGTTGGTTATCATTAATCTGATCGAACATGGAATTTCCACCAAAAACTCAAGTGCTCGGCAGCTTAGGAAAAGAAATCCAACTGTGGTTCGGATCGTGAGCATATTGGGCACACAGTTGTCTAAATTATTTTTCAATATTCATTCACTATTTAGAATCCTAAATTTTAATATTAAAATTTTGAAGACTAGATAAGTTACTTATTATTATTCGATTGAGCTGTTTTTTTATCAGATCATATTCAAATTATTATTTTGATATTATTAAATGGCTCGGATTTTTTTTTGAACGGCAAAAAATGAATATTATATTAATAAAGAAGCCCTACACCATGGCAAACAAAAGCTATTCAAGCTCCAAGAATTGATAAGAAATCAATCCGAACAATGCCCAAAAGAGCCACCCCCAAAAGGAACCAAAGAAACAACACAAAAACCACAGGAAGACACCTCCACTCACCCACAAACAAAGACACCCCCACCCCCCACTCAGGACATGACACCTCCCTACCCAAAAACCAAAACACACCCTACCAAGGCCCTACCCCAAGAAGCACAAAGTCAAAAAACTAGGCTTGCCCTGTCACTTTGTCAGCTCTGTCCAAGTCTTCAGCTATCATATCTGCAACTTTGCTTATGATTTCATCCTCCTCACCATCATACCCCAATCCCATAATCTTGTTGTAGGTTCAAATGGTTCGAATGGTTCGAATTATTTTTGCATGTGACACCTCAAAGTGAGCCCCACACCACCTTTCGTTTTGTACGATAGCAAGATAGGGGGGGAAGAGAGGAGCAAAAGGCGGAGAACTACTTAATTAAATTGGCCCCAAAGCGACGTGGCCTTTGGGCGCTGCACATTACAGCCCTTGTGGGCCGCTATAGGAACTCGGCTTCCGTATTTTTAACAAAGTAGTTACATTTAAAAAATTAGGACAAGTTTTTCTTGTCGTCTAAATGGGCTAAAAGCCCAAAAAATACAAATTTTAAGACATGTTATTTTCCTCATATATTTCAACTACACGTTCAACCGGCAGAAACAATCTTGTCTAAAGCCATTAAGCTATAGATAACGAGCTGAAAACTAAGTTTTAACAAATACATGCATAACAACAATTACTAAGGTGAAGAAAAGATACTTATTTCCTCGAAGATCAGTCATTCTCATTCTCATTCTCATCTGAAATTTGATTTATATAAATATTCATCTCTGTCCATTTTCTTACTTGTTATGCGTCAAATTAAATTACAGAAGGATTATACCACTATACCAGTAAAATGCTTATATTTACTACTAGTACTACTAGAAATTGGATGTTCAAAATGACTAATGGGTTTGGATAAGAAAGAACTTTTTTTGGATCAATCGATAGGAGAGATCATAACATCATGTATGAATTACAAAATATAAACTACGAACCCTACATCAATTGTGTGATGTAGACAAATGATCAACCCAGCGGAAGACAAACGATCCAAACCATGTGGTTGCTGTAGATTTGCCTTTTGGTTCACTTTATAATCATAATAGATGAAGTCAGGGGTGGACACAGGAGTGCTAGGGGGTGTCCGGCCCTGCACAATCCTAAATACTCCCACTATAATTACACAAGTGTTGTAGGTCAATGTGGAAAAGTTCTATGGGATCTCGGCCCGGCCTAAAACCTCTCGGGGAAGAAGAAAAGTACGTAAAGTTCCCAATATGTATAAAAAAAACCTCCTAAAATTCTAATTATCACCTGTTTTTTTGGTCGTGGGTACAATATTGAATGACGATTACATATATATACACGATTTTGTCTCATTCTCAAAACTAGATAGTTGCAAATATATTTGGATTATATTTTTGTTACTAAGGTAGAAATACATAAGATTCGGGTCTCTGCTTGTACCATGTACAAAGTATAAGATTCTATTAAGGGTCATCATTTAGCCCGAAGGTCTGCTGCCCGCCTGACCCGCCGGGCTTTTACCAGACCCGAGCTCGTCCAACAGGCGGGCTAGTCCAGCCCGTAGTTTTCAATGGGCGGGCTTGGGCCTAAGTATTTTTGCCGGCCCGCCCGTGAGGCCCTCCCGACAGCTCGCCCATTATACTAATTTATTATACTCTACTTTAGTTTACTATCACCAACTATAGTAATTTATTATGCTCCACTAAGCAAATAAAGAAAAGAAAAAGTTCACTTGCCGAGAAAAAGAAACAAAAGTCTGGTCTTGAAAGATTAGAGAAGTGCATCGGGTGCTCTATGCATTTGTGGTTGGCTGTAGAAGTCTTGTCGGCTGGAGGAGTTTTTTTTATGCTCTCAATGCTATAATATATAATATATAATGTGTATGACTGTATTAAGTGTGAGGTGCTAATATTATATACATTTTTTTATCATACTAATATAATGTACATTTTTTGTGAGACTCAGCCCGTGAGCCCGTCTGAACTTTGGCCTGCTAGCTCGACAATTTGGCTAACCCGTGGACGGGCTTGGGCTTCAACTTAAGAAACACAACCCGATCCGCCCGGCCCTTAAAAAGAAAAAAGTCCGCTCAGCCCAGGCCGTGGGCGAGCTTGGGTAGTGCTTGGCAAACTGGGCCGGTCCGGCCCGATGATGACGCTTAGATTCTATGCACAAAAGTTTTGGCTATTAACAAAAGGAAATTATTCCCCATTCCAGAACCTTAAATAAGTACTTATTTTTAAGAAAGGCAATTTCAAGCTCAAAAATAATGTGTTTATGCAAATAATTTTTCTAGCAATATGGATCTTATTTAATAGATCATATCGAGAACTTTTAAACGGTGAAAGAAAATTGAAAAATTATTTTTCATTTATATTATTTTTTAGTTTGAAAATGTGAAATAAACTACTTATTTTTTGTAAGAAAGTTTCTGGAATACACTCCCCCATGCAAACACTCATTTTTTGACTTTTAACAGATGAATTTATGAAATAGTCTCTGCTTGCATACACTTTGTACAAATTTCAGGAACTATTCTGCATATTCACCTGCTAGAAAACTAAAATAAGAGTATGTGCATCAATTGAAGAAGTGCAGAAATCAATTTCCTTAACAAAATCAATTTGGTAGGGATTATCATTTTCCTTATAGTTTTGAAAACGAGGGCCAATATGCGTTGCGGCCAAACGTCGTTTAGGTTTAGACGATCTTCAACTTTGAGCAAACGTTTCTCCCCACCGGTAACTCATCCACCAGTGACAACTCTCTCTCTCTCTCTCTCTCTCTCTCTCTCTCTCTCTCTCTCTGGTATAGATCACTCTTCCTCTCGTCGTTTTGATTTCGATTTGGACCTTTATGATCTGCTTTCTTTATCTTGTTTTTTTAGCGAATACGAGAAATATCATCTACCAAACAAACAAGCAGGTTTGACAAGATTTTGTACCGTTTTAGTTCAATCAAACAAAGGGGTCGTCTTTAGGAGCAGTGTTTGAGTTCGTGTCCGTGTCCATACTCATGGCAAATATGAAAAAGAATCGCACGTAGTTCTAAATTTTGACCCTGCAAGTCAAAAAATCCTAGCTCCGCCCCTAGACCCAATGTTCTAAAAAAAGCTAAGAGCTAGTCAGGCTGAAAATGGGTGCCTAGCGCCTAAGAGCTGACTGGGCGCCCGACTAGTCGGCTATCTAATCTAGCCGTCGAACCACCGCCTAGCGCCTAGGCGGGGATTAATCGGCCTAGGCGGCCTCCTTTTAGAACACTGCCTGGACCATACTTCTCTTTTTCATTATCTTGTGATGGCTTCTGTACTTCGAATCAATCCTGTTTCTTGTTTCTTCCGTGTAATTTCTACATTTAGATTAAATGATGTAGGAATTAGTGAAGGAGATACTGCAATGAGCTTAAAAACACAAGTTAGCAAAGATTCAAAATTTTGCGTGAAACATATGTGTCTGAGTTTTTTAGATGTATTTGAGTCAGTTTAATTAGTAGCTCTTACAACTCTCTTACCAATCAAATATTCTTCTAGAGGAAGTTACAAGCTGATGTGTTTGTTGCCGAAGATGTACCCTTCAATTGATGATATTGTAGTGAGCAGGCATACTAACTCATCAATATTAACACGAAACTTGACCCTTTGTGTTACCCAGGTATGATACTTGTATATATAATCTACTTAATAAGCCTTAGCCACTAGATGAAATGTCTCTCTTATTGTTTATCGTTTCATGTGGAATGAAAAGTAATGGGGATTTGATGCCAAAACTCATGCAACTCGCTCAGTGATTTTATGGACTTTGAAAACAATCAGGACACATTTGTGCCATTCTAGACACTCCTGGAGGATACATTTAGGACAATGCTTGTTATTCGCGTGTTTATAAATTAGTTGAAAAATAAGTTGCAGTATTTTGTTGGCTGCAGTAGATTGTTGACATGGTCGGTGAGTTCATGGATTGCTATTCTTTGCTTCATTATTGTGGAGGTGAGTTGCTCTACAATTCGTTGAATGCTGTTCAAATTATGCATCCAAAGACCATTCTCAAATATTGAATTTTGTTGCTTCTCGAAGTGTTAAATAATCATGTGTGAATGTCACAACAAAGATATATATACAGCATGTAGCAAACAAACAAACATAACTTACAATTTTATTGTAATCCTAACTCTTCCATGCATATCTCTTTTTCCAAAATTCCTATCTAATGTCCTACTTGCATCGTGTCCATGATTTTTGGGAAGGGACCCTCTTTATCGCATTAGCACTGGTATGTTCTCTTGTTAGAGCTTTGTTCCATCTTGTAGTGGCTGTTCCACGACGTAGTTTTACACGACTATGAGCATCTGAATCCTCTACAGCAAATAAAAATCCTCGTAGATAAAGTCGATGCACAATATTCTGTCATGTTTCGGGGTTGAGGGATGCCAATGTGTATATATGCGGAACACACAACAGTACTTAGACTGGAACGCACATCACGGTTCTACACATTCTTGCTTGGTGTGATATCCTGTTTGTTTTGATTATTTCCATGTTGCTTCTACATAATTAGTATGTTTTATGTATTGAGCTTTATTGGTACTTTTTCTTAATTAGGCACAGTGTTCCGTAAGTGGTTGACATGGATACCACGACGTCTTTGGCATAAGCTAATTCGTTTATTTGATATTCCCTATGATGGTTTTGCAATGAGAGATCTTCCTGAGGAAATCCTCATTGAATTTCCTTAGTAGACTCCCGGGAGATTGTGTGCTAGAATGTCGAAAGGTGTGCAAGCAATGGTTGGTGTTAACTTCAACACATAAGTTTGCAGAAATGCATCTTGAGAGAGCTACTCCAGTTCTTTTTGTGCAACGTACGTGCACAGAGTTGGAAATCAATTTTAACATGTTTATCTTTGACGAAGGAGCCAAAGTGAATTAGATGATCTGGAAAATGGGTGCCGAATTCATGCAATTGGAATGCACAGATAGCCCACATCTTTGTGGGTCTTGCAACGGGCTGCTTGTGTTTTGTACGGATTCATATTATAATAGGGGATCTTTTGTGTTCAATCCTGTTACCAGGGGAAAAAGTAACTATAAGGTCTCTAGTTCATCCAAGTGCAGTATGTGGGTTTTTCTTCCATCCACTTCTAAAGGATTAGAGGTTGCTTTTGGTGCACCCAAAGGACAATCGTTTCGAATACTTTGTACACAATTTGGGAAGTCAACTGTGGAGAAAACTTGCTAACTTGTCTTACCAACCTGTAGCTTTTGATCAGCCAATAATTATGAATGGAGCCCTGCACTGGCTGATTTCAAACAAAGGGACGAATGATAATCATTACGTCGTGATGTTTTAACATGGGCACTGAAAAATTCCGTGCTATGCCTTATCCAAAAACGGAATACAATGAATGGATGCGGCATAGTTATGCGATTCTCTTAGAGAGTAAAGCGAAATTAGCTTTCTGTCGCTTGTATGGTTCATCGTTTTGGGTGTGGGTGTTGGAGTATTATCAAGACAGGATTTGGGTGAAAAGACACTTGGTCCACCTTGACTTCGACTGGGAACGTGTTTACACCCATTTTTGGCCAAAATTCAGAAAATCAATTTGTGGTTAGAAGAAGGCCTTGAATGAAGGTCTCAGGTGCGAAAAAGCCTCATGATCGGTCATCCACGAAATCGGGCCGATTTGAACGCCACTAATCGAGTTGAGTTTTCAAAGACCTGGGCCAAATTATGCCTAAGATTTCGTTATCACAAGCCCAAGCCCAAGATTGGCCGAAAACTTGGGTTGATCCACTAGATCTGAGTATTTTATCTAGGCCTAGGCCAGTTCTTAGAAATAATAAGGCTTTCTAAGTGGGTCTAAATCAGTTAAAGCCCAAGTTTTCTTTCCAAACTTGGGCTCGCATGGCTTACAAAGAGAAGAGGCCTACGATGCTCCTTAAGTTCAGGCCCAAGTAATACTTTGTATACAGTTTGGGAAGTCAACTGTGGAGAAAACTTGCACTACAAGAAATTTGAGACTTGCCAGTGCTTTTTTTACCGGTGCTTGCAAAAAAGCGCTACAATAGAAGGTCTACACCAGCGCTTTTTCTAGCCGGCTGCTAGAATGAGTTTTTCCCAATGCCTAAAGCAAAAGCGCTGGAATAGGTCAACCAATTCCTAGCGCCTAAGCAAAAGCGCTGGAATAGACTCTCCCATTTACTAATGCCTTCTAAAAGTACTGGAATAGACACTCCCTTTCCCAGCAGCCCAAAAGAAACGCTGGGATAGACCTTATGAACAAACAAAACTATATCTAATAATATTTTTACAAGGATCAAAAAATAAAAATAATATTACTACATGTTATACATTTTTAATACCATTCGATACGATTATTTAACGGATTTCAATAAAACAAAACTATTTTAATAGTCAAGGCCGTTGATCATTGTTGTGCTTATTGATTAAATCATTATCATAAAAATTTGGTTTGATCGGGTTTAGAAAGCTCCTTGATTGGGATGCAATTTATTTTTTGATGATAGTTATCATCTGATTAAATGTGTAAAGATACCCGATCAACTTAATTCTTGGCATGAATGATAAATTCAAATATATGCAAAAGAAAGATGGTTCGGATCGAAATATAAAGACTTTGGCGAGGTCGGGTCTTGCAATCAAATACTTTAATGCCTTGGGATGTATCAAATGTTGTCAGATCAAGCAGTCACCGATATCCGATGATCTCCGTTTTTGGTGACAACAATGAAATCAGTGAGACGTGAAATCCTAACAATTCAGATCGACCACGGTAAAAATTGAGTTGGTAATTGCCTTTAAATTATATACGTTCAATGCAATTGTTAATGACTTAAATCTTGTGTTGTACTTGAACGTATGATAGCCATTCAACCGCGACACAATTACGACGATCTAAACCGTTGCTTTTATTTTCCTTGTTGAATATAGGATTCTTGTAAAAATTTGACTCAATCGGGGTTTAAAAAGCTTCTTTATCAAGACACAATTTTGTTAACAAAGTGAGTTTGTATGGGCCGATCAAGTGTGTAGCGATACTCGATTAACTTTGTTTTTTATACGAATGATGTACTCCATGATATGTAAAAGATGGACGGTTCTGATCGAGAAAAAAAGATCCAAGTGGGGGCGGGTGTTGCAATCTAATACTTTAATGCCTTGGTTGGGTTACAATTTGTTTATTGGATGATAGTTATCGTTTGATAAAATGTGTAGCGATACCAGATCAACTTCATTCTTGGCACGATTTATAAACTGTATAATATGTAAAAGATAGACGGTTCGAATTGAAAAATAATGACTCCGGTGGGGTTAGGTCTTGCAATCTAATATTTTAATGACTCAGGATGCATCAAATGTTGCTCGATCAGACGGTTGCCAATATCCGATGATCTCCGATTTTGGTGACAACAATGGAATAAGTGAGACGTGAAATCCTAACGGTTCGGATCGACCATTGTACAAGTTGAGTTGGGAATGACTTTTAAATTCTATACGTTCAATGTAATTGCTCACAAACTAAGTCTTGTGCTATAATTTAACGTATGATAGCTATTTGAATGTAACACAATTACAATGATTCAGACCATTGATTTTGTTTTCCTAGTTGATTATACCATTCTCGTAAAAATCTGTCTCGATCGGGTTTCAAAAGTTTATTTATCGAGACACAATTTCATTAAGAAAATGTGTTTTTCTATTAGATCAAGCATGTAACGATGCCGGATTGACTTCTTTATGGGTACGAATAATGTACTCCATAATATATAAAAGATGGACGGTTCCGATCGGAAAAAAAATAGGACTCAAGTGGGGGTCGAATGTTGCAATCTAACATTTTAATGACTCGGGATGAATCAAATGTTGTCCGATCAGGTGATCGTTGATATCCGATGATCTTCGATTTAGGTGGTAATGATGAAATCAGTGTGACGTGAAATCCTAATGATTCAGATCGACTATTATTAAAATATAATTGACCGAGTAAGAATAGTTTTTCTTCATACTGCATGACCCGATAGTGCTTAATTATTTCCGCCAAAAATTCTCCAAAGCAATTGAAACCCCCAAAATCCCTGTTCGTCTCCCTCATTTTCCAATTTCCCCGTTCGTTTCCCTCAAAAACGAATTCCCCCAAATTAATGGTGCGCCAAAAATTCCTCCAAATTAATGGCGCGCTAAAAATTCCCCCAAATCCTGACGTACCTTCCCCCCCCCCCCCCCCCCCCCCTCCCCTCTGCGTATGTCTCTTTCTCTCTCATGCGTATGTAAATTTCTTCCATAAACTATCGTCTCAGGTGATACTCTGGGTGTATACTCCATAGTTGAGGTACATCGACTCTCTCTCTCTCTGAACATTGCATATGTATAGGTGGACTGAGATTCTCAGTTCGAGGGTTTGGGCTTTTGTTTGGTTGTTTAGAAATTAGGGTTTTGAGACTTAGAGGAAGGGTTTAGCAGTGGTTCTGTTCAATATTAAGTGTAGTACAACGGCTATTGCATGCAAAACGAAGTGAATAGACTCGCAGATATTTTTTTGTGAAACCTCCATGACCGATTTCAGCTCTGCATGTACGAATCTTGTTTTATCTTTGTTCCAAATGACCAATTTTTTGTTCTATGGCCAGAGATTTGTAGTATTGGCGTGTGTATGTATATACAGGTGACCAATTTCGGCTCTGCATGTACGATTTTTTTTCCCACTTTATGAAAGGCATATTAGTTAAAAAGAAAAATGAAAGCAGTTACAGAAGAACATTTGCGGCATGATTTGTGGTGAAATCGTCATGTGGTGTCTTTTAGTTCACTTGATTGGTCCTGAAATTATGTAAATTACTTTCCTTATTAATATATATCGTTGAAAAAGCAAGATTGTAGTTTTATAATCAATTTTTTATTTAACCCAAATCGAAGACTTCTGTTGAAGAAAATCTTTGTTAAACTCATATTTGGTGAACCCTGGGATTTAGTTTGGTGGCCATACGACAACTACCATATGGTTTATTGTCCAAGAGGTCGAAAAGTTGAATCCCACAAAGGCCAAATATTCCAAACTTAAACTTTGGGATTGCTGAAGATTTGTTCACATCGTTAAATTTAGGACACTAAATTAGTCGAAAGGTCTTCAAGCTAGTCCTTCAAATATATACTGTAAAGTATGATGGTACAGCAAAAGGGCAGGCAGTAGGGGCTCGGGTAGGGAGGTTTCTTTCTTTTACTATGTTTTAGGTATTTTTATAATTTGTTCTTCAAATATATACTATAAAGTGTGGTGGTTTTTATTTTGATTTGGTTTTTAGCTTGTTTGATCTATGGTACGAACACAAGCTCACTCCCTATGTGGAGTCGTGGTACTCGTTGCCGCTTTCGAACCTAGCATACAACACATATATCCACACATGCGAGTATTAGTATAGAGATGCTCCTAAAAATGAACTCTAGCAACCACTTTCTCTATATGCTCTCCTTAACTAAATATAGCAATTGATTCCCACTTGTCCGATACAAGTTCTGATAGATTCAGTTGCAATTCAGCTCTTGGTACTCATTCACAGCGATCAAAAAGCTTATTTTTAGCATCTAACATATAATTCCTGCATCTACACATAGAGTTTTCACATCCAAATTCACACTTTCAGCAATTGGGTTCACATTTGCAGCATATACTATCAATTTTCATCACATAAGAAGTAATTCCTGCACTTTTACACGCAGTTTCAGCTCTTGAAAACTATTTCCAGCGTACGACACAGCAGACTCAGCACTTACTAGAGGCGTTTCCAACCTCTAAAACCTCTTATGCATTAGTGACCATTATTGTTTATTATTCTACTGTTTGTTTGAATAGGCATGGTAAAGAAAAGACAATTTACTACTTGCGAAACAGAGCAACATTCACAGCCTTTTCTCTTACATGGATCTCCAAATCATGCCCAATCATGTGGGGCTTCACGACCCACTCAGCCACATGGATCTTCGCAGACTACCCATTTTCCTAGAGCCTCACAGCCTCACCATTTGCCTAGAACTTCACGGCCTTCTAACTCACATGGCTCTTCGCAGCCTCACGAGGCAGAGGATGACTTGAATGTACAAGCCAATGAACTATTTCGAGGTACTTTTCACAAGGATTAATTTAATTCTAGCCAGTTTAATAATATGGTAAAGTGATTGAGTAATTCTGAATGAATTGTTCCACATGTTTCTTATGTTGTTGTATGCCATTGAAATAGATAAAAGCAACCATCATGTTCTAAGTGCCTTGATACCCAAAATAGTAGGCTAAGAAGATTAATTGATATTCATATTGATAATTCATTCTCTTTCTTACTTGGATGTCTTTTTTTCTTACATTGTTTTAGTTAATGCTAAACCAATGGATAAGACTTGGATGACGAAAAGTAGATCATCAAGAGACTATTTGCAAGGGATTATGGACTTTTTGCACTTTGCTTCTCTAAATGCGTCAAAGGAGGGAACAATCTTATGTCCATGTGTGAAATGTGCAAATTCATTCATGTTCAGCCTCAATGTTGTCCATGATCACTTAGTCTCATTTGGCATTAGTCAAGGTTATGATTGTTGGTATTATCATGGCAAAACTATCCCGGTACCAACTTCTAGCAAAACTTGCGAGACTCCTGTTGAACGAATAGGACTTCAATTTGGTGACATAGAAGAAATGTTGCATGATGTGTTTTACATGCATACTCGATCTACGGATGACATTAGAGATGAAACAAATGAAGCAGAACCCTTTAGCCAAGGTCCAAGTGAGCAACCTGCTCAAGAACCTAACGCAAATGCACAAAGATTCTACGACTTGCTTAAAGATGCCAAGCAACCTCTTTATGAAGGTTGCAAGAATTTTAGCAGGTTATCAGCCATCGTGCATTGGTATCACTTAAAGTGTCTTAAGGGGTTGAGCAACGCGACATTTACAATGATTCTCCAATCATTGAAAGCTATTCTTCCTCTGGATGCTAAATTACCAAAGGACTGCTACGAAGCTAAGAAAATTATCAAGGATTTGGGCCTCGGTTATAAGAAGATTCATGCTTGTCCCAATGGTTGTATGCTAGTTTGGAAGGAACACGCGAATGATGATTTTGTAAATGTGGTGCTTCAAGGTGGGATACAAATGATGCTGATTTGGAGCCTAATTCGAGTAGTTCATCGAAAAAGAAAAAGAAAAAGGCTGCAAAGGTTCTGCGCTGGTTGCCCTTAAAACCAAGATTGCAAAGACTCTATATGACATTAGAAACAGCTGAATCTATGAAATGGCACGCTGAGGATCGGACAAAGGATTGTAAAATGAGGCATCCTGCTGATACTCCAGCATGGAAATATTTTGACTCTAAACATAAAGATTTTGCTGCTGAACCCCACAATGTAAGATTGGGAATAACATCTGATGGATTCAACCCTTATGGAAATATGGGTACTAGTTACAGCATTTGGCCTGTAATTTTGGTACCATATAATTTGCCTCCATGGATGTGTATGAAAAGATCTTTCATCTTGTCATTGCTTATTCCTGGTCCGACCTTTCCAGGAAAGAATATGGATGTCTATTTGTAGCCTTTAGTTGAGGAATTAAAAGAGCTATGGGAGGTTGGAGTAGAAACTTATGATGTCTCCTCTAAGCAGAATTTTCAAATGCGAGCAACATTTATGTGGACATTTCATGATCTCCCTGCTTATGGTGACATGTCTGCTTGGAATACTAAGGGTGCTCTCGCGTGCCCTTCTTACAATTATGGCACTCATTCTCACTGGTTAAAACATGGAGGAAAATATTGTTTTATGGGTCATAGGCGCTTTCTTGATAAAGAACACAAATTTCGCAAAGATAAAATATCATTCGATGGGAGTCAAGAAATGGAAGTAGCTCCTCGCATGTTATCCAGACAAGAGGTCATGATGTACACAGAACATCTTGAATGCAAATCCGGGAAGTCAAAGGATAATGTGAAAAAACCAAGAAACAAGCAGGCCAATGGCCATGAGAAAGAACCATGGACCAAGAGAAGTATTTTTGCTGATTTACCATACTATCCTGATCTGTTATTGCGTAACAATTTGGATGTGATGCACATAGGGAAAAATGTGATTGATAATGTGATTGGTACTTTGTTGAATATGGATCGAAAAACAAAGGATAACCTAAAGGCACGCCTTGATTTAGTAGAGTGGGAGATAAGGTATGAACTTCACCCACAAATGTTAGGTTCTAATAAGACATATTTGCCACCAGCTTGCTTCTCAATGACTCCCAAAGAGAAAGATGATTTCTTAAAAGTTTTGAAGCGGGTAAAAGTTCCTGATGGTTATTCTTCTAATCTTTCACGTTACATTCAACTTAAACAACGGAAGATTATCGGTATGAAGAGTCATGACTGTCATATACTAATGCTACAACTTCTTCCAATAGCATTGCGAGGGTCTTTGCCGAAAAAAGTTGTTTCTCCACTAATTGAATTATCATGTTACTTTAGAGCGATATGTTCCAAAGTCTTAGATGTGAAGGAGCTTGAGCGACTTGAGTCTCAAATTGCAGTCACTTTATACAATTTGGAAAAAAAAATTCCTTCTTCATTCTTTACAGTTATGGTGCATCTAGTCGTCCATTTGGCTACCGAGGCCAAACTTGCTGGGCCTGTCCATTACTGATGGATGTACCCTATTAATAGGTATGACATGCTCAGTTATATTCATTTATATTCATTCCATCATCTTCAATTAGTTAATTATGCAAATATGTTAATCCATAGGTACCTTTATCACCTTAAGTCTTATGTGCGTAATAAAGCATGTCCGGAAGGCTCCATTATAGAAGGATACATAGCCGAAGAGTGCTTAACATTCTGTTCACGATATTTGGATACTGTTGAGACAGTATTCAATCGTTCGGCAAGAAATGTGGAAGGTTCTACTGGGTCAATATACCATTTTGAACTTGATCAGAAGTCGTGGACGCAAGCACATCGTTATGTCTTATTCAATACTGATGAAATCACACCATTTCGCGTGTAAGTACTATTTATGAGTTTGATATAGGTAAGTACAGTGTGCTCAATTAAAAATGTGTTAACATAATTTACCTTTTTATACATAGAGAACATAAGGAGCATATAAAGAGGCAAAGTCGTCCTCGTCGTCTCACTGATGAAGCTATCAATAGGATTCATTCAGAAAAATTTTGTGATTGGTTTCACTTGTATGTGAGTATTATATCCTCAACTTAAGAATTATAAGAAATTTTACTTTAGAGATTAGTTATGCTTGTTTTTTTTTTAACCTTTCTATACAAATGGCAGGTTGGTGTTATGGATGACACAAGAAAACAACAACTTGCTGATAAAATTAAATGGCTAGCTCAAGGCCCCAACACTGAAGCTAGACGATTCAAAAGATACGTCATTAATGGTTTCAAGTTTCGAACAAAAGATAGCGAAGAGACGAAGAAAACTCAAAATAGTGGGGTTTGTGTGGACACTGAAGGGGGAACTATGTACTATGGTGTCTTAATAAACATTGTTAAGTTGAATTACTTTGACAAGTTTAGATATGTCTTATTTAAATGTAATTGGGCCAATGTCAATTCCAATAGGGGTTGTAAGACTGATGAATACGGATTTGTCCTTGTGAATTTTTCTCATTTGATACATAAAGGAGATCACTTGAAGGATGAGCCGTTTATTCTGGCTTCCCAAGTTTATTATGTGAAAGATGTCAGAGAGAAAGAATGGGTCGTTGCAATCAGAACAAAAGCAAGGGATGTGTATGATGTTAGTAATGGTGAAAGTGAAGAGGGTGGTGCTGGCACATATTATGATAACAAGCCGTATAATTTGGTAGCCGAAGACAGACCTACTAACATGAACGAGAACCTTGATTGGTCGAGGAATGATGCAGACAGAATTACCCTTGATCCACTTGAGTTTAAGAGTCAGCTAATGAATGACTCGGAGTCTGATGAGGATATCTAGTTTAATAGAAGGACTGCTATGGAGTTGATTTTTTTTTTTTTTTTCACTTTTATGGATCTTCTAGCATTGCTGTGACTTAGACTATTATTTTGGAACTTTTGTTTAAGTTTAGTGGCTTAAGTTTAAATGTAAGAACATGCCAGTCTCTCTCTCTGATGGTAATGACTTAAACTATTATTTTGCATTGCGATGGCATTGCATTTATTTCATATTGATCAGTGACATAATTCCCTCTTATAAATTCATGTCATATTTCATATTTTCTACCAATATTGCATATTTCAATTTGTTTGTTTGTTTTGGTAGAGCAAGCAAGGAGAAATTGGCATGCTTGGTACATGGAGAACAATTTGCCTCTTCCCAATCAGTTGCATTACCTTTCACATCCTACTCCTTCACGTGGCGCTTCGCATGTTGCTAAACCGCAGACTACTTCACAGGATGCCCAACCACAAACAAATTCACAAGTTCAACGACCACATGGATCTCTACAGCATACCCAATCCAATGTGTCATCACAAAACTCCTCACAAGCTATGCAAGGAATCTCTCGCTCTTCATCACGGAACTCCTCACAGCCTCTAAATGTAAAGGACAACTTTGAGTTAGACCATGATTTAGATGAACCATTCGCAGAGCATGAAGTTGGTATTCAAGGTATGATGTAAATGATTTAACTTGATTCTAGTATCTCTCTCTCTCATGTTGGATTTTATTTTTATTTTTTTGTGACTTAAAACCTGTGGTTGGAACCCCTTAAGATAATAGAAGTATTAAGGAGTTAGATGACAACACTTAGGATACCATCTTCACTTCTCAAATTGGACCATCTTCACTTCTCAAACTGGACACGCCACTTAAACAGGCCACTAAAACAGTTGGGCAAATTGATCTTTGCTTCTAGAACTCCAGCACTCCATAGTCCACTTGATAGTTCACAAAACAGTTGGACAAACAATTGGATTCCTGCAGCTTCGAGCAGGCTAATAGATCATGACAAAGTATTGCCAAAGCCTGGAACTTGAACCAAGTACAATTACAAAGATGTAGCCACAAACAAAGGCATTAACAAGCAAAAGAGTAGAATAAGCTAAGGACAAGCTGCCTAGAAAGGCTTAAACAACCCAAGGGACAACCCCCAAGGGTAGGTGCAAACATTCAAACATTAAATGAAAGCCATCTTCACTTCTCAAACTTAGGATAATAGAAGTATTAAGGAGTTAGATGACAACACTTAGGATACCATCTTCACTTCTCAAACTGGACACGCCACTTAAACAGGCCACTAAAATAGTTGGGCAAATTGATCTTTGCTTCTAGAACTCCAGCACTCCATAGTCCACATGATACTTCACAAAACAGTTGGATTCCTGCAGCTTTGAGTAGGCTAATAGATCATGACAAAGTATTGCCAAAGCCTGGAACTTGAACCAAGTACAATTACAAAGATGTAGCCACAAACAAAGGCATTAACAAGCAAAATAGTAGAATAAGCTGAGGACAAGCTGCCTAGAAAGGCTTAAACAACCCAAGGGACAACCCCCAAGGGTAGGTACAAACATTCAAACATTCCGCCAAATGAAAGCCAAGGGACACTTTCCAAGGATAGGAAAAATAGTAGCAAAACAACCCGCTCCAGGACATCCCACGAATAGGCAAGCCAACAAACATTAGAAGCACAACTTAGAGAGGCAAACAAACCCTGCTAGACTGCACTTGAACAATTATTATTACAAAGATGAGCTACTTGCTTGATCAACTATAGCAGCAGTCTAACTGAACAGCAGCAGTATACGCTGTAGTATCTAAACATGCTTCAACCGAAGCCATAAACAGCAGCAGCAGAGAATTAACATGCTAAAGCCATAAACAGCAGTCAAATGAACCCAGAAACACACTGCATTCTAACTGAATATGCAACAGTAAAACAGCAGCAGAAAATAGTAGCTGCAACATGCATGACAGGCACAAAAAGCCAACAACGTAACATAATAGCCAACTCCTGGCTATTATTGGCAATAAGTTACAGTAAAACAGATGCACTAATGCCCTGTGAACAAGGACACCTCATATGATCAATTAAGTAAATAAGTTCAAGTACAAGTTCAAGTATGTTGTCTTTAGCACTATGTCTTTCATGTCATTCTTATGCTTCTTATGCCATTGCTTTTCTTTACTCTGCTGAATATTGAACTTTCTTTTTATTTTGACTAGATGAATCAGGTGTGCGTAACAAACGGGAAATCACGCGCTTGTCTGATGTTTGGAATCTCCCACCTACAAATCGAATTGTTGTAAAATTTAATGAAGCTTTTGTGCCTATTGGATATGAAGGTGGCTTGTTTAATCGTTTCGTAGCAGCTGTGTCAAGGAAACCCCACTTATGCCCAATTAATTGCTTAGATTGGCATAAAGTGCCGCAACACTACAAAAAAGCTTGTTGGAGTATCATTCGGGTACTTAGTCCTAATATCGGTGTAATACTTGAATTTGTTCATTCTTTGAAGTTGTCTTAGATTGCTTTTTTGTTACTTCACTCCACTGCAGTCCAAGTTTCTAATTCCCGAAAACAGTCCAGTAAGTGAGGCAATCAAGCATTACACTTTGAAGTTGTTAGGGACGAGATTGAGAGATTGGAGATGCACCTTAAAGAATAAATACTTCGACGAGGCAAAGACAGCTGCACAAGTTGTTGCTACAGCACCTCCGACAGTTAATCATGAGCATTTTGCCGATCTTGTTTCTTACCGGTTCTCAGATGAGGGAAATGTATGAAGTATATTTGGTAGTGGCTTGACAAAAATTAAAACTTTGAAAGTAATAACTATTTATGTTGTATGTGTGCATGTGAAAAATAAAGGCCCTTAGTTTGAAGAATAAGGGAGAAAGAAACTGGAATGAAGATCTGCATACAACAGGATCAAAATCTTATGCACGACATGCTAATGAATTGGTACTTGAAGTTGGTTTCTTGTTTCATATTTTCAACTTGGTATATTTTTTGAGTTCCATAATTAGTTGATGTATGGACCTGGTAACAAAACAGGAGGAAGACTCTCGGTTTGCACCTAGCCGAGCACAGCTATATATAACAACTCACACAGATAAAGACGAGAATGCTGTTAATGACATTGCAGCTGCAAATATAGTATGAGTTATCATGTTTTTCAAGTTTAAATTTTATAATGACTAGCATTAAATGACGTTTCTTTTCTATGCTCATCTATTGCTTCTTTATTTTTTTGGTAGTTTTTAGTTCATTTTCTGTGCTCTAGTTAAACTTGTATTAATTTTTTAGGCAAAAATTAAGGAATTGCTTCCAAATAGCTTGGAAGGAAATTCTAAGGGCAGCATATATTGGTCCCCGAATGACGTTTATTCTCAAGCAATTAATAAAAAAGAGTGGTCTGGTCATGTTCGTGGTTGTGGGTTTGGGTTTGGGCCTACTCCTAAAAGTAGGCACTCAACTTGCAATGATTTCCCGCGGTTTAATGTGGTTGATGAAGAAGAGAGAATGAGAGACAAACAAACTATACGTGAACTACAAGACAAGGTGCAATCTCAAGTGACTGAATTGAGCACTTTAAAAGAGCAAATGGCTATCGTGATGAGGCATGCTGGATTACAGGTTATTACATTTGTTTCACTTAATGAAATTTGCAATTTGTTACACCCAAGATAGTGTATAGTTTTATTATTTAGATGCTTATGCAAATTTTCCATTGCATATCTTAGGTTCGAAACAGTTACAATGGCTCCCTAGATCAGATTTCTCTGCCAGCACATCAAGGATCATCGCACGCAAGTCATGACATCGAATATTCTGATTGAGGTACATTCTTACATTGTATAGGAATTGAAATCGTAGCGCCCTTTTAAGTCTATACTTGTATCCTTTGCAAGAAATGACTGTTGCAATTGCTGGAAATGTTGTTTAGAGGCACAAATCACCTTTGTAGATGCTAAAATTGAACTCTAATGGCTGAAAACTGATCTGATTAGCCTAGAATATATATGGTTGTTAGAATTGGGATTCGAGTTCATATTGTTGGAAACTGAAAATTAGTTGCTAGCGTGTCCAATACGTATTTGGTCGTGTCCCCGTGTCCTTGTCGTGTCCCTGTATCCAATACGTGGACACGGCACCCTTTTGGTTGCTGCTGCTCTTCATTGTTGTTGCTATTGATTGTTTTATGGTTATGCTCCTGCTGTCCAGTTTGTAGTTGCCTGATATGGCTGCCTGTTATTCCCATGTTCGCTCTATAATATGTTTTGCTGTTGTTGCTGTTGTTTTGATTATACAGTCTACGGTTTTGATTCTAACTGCCAATCAGTTGTTTTACTGCATATGGAGTTCAAATCAAGTGGTGCATTTCTGTTGTTACATTTGTTCATATCAAAGTGGTGTATCTCGCTATTGATTGCTACTGCTGTTGTTCACTGCTCCTGTTCAACAGTTACCTGCTATTGCAATTTCCTACATTTATTGTGTTTTGTGCATCATGTGGGTGAAGCTATAGGAAGGCCAAAAACTACTACCTGTTGTGAAGCTCATTCCATGATTGTTGTGTCCAGTGCAACTGTTCAGTTCATTGGCTTGTTCCGTTTTGAAGCTCTATTAGTTGTGGTTATCCAACTTATTTACTTGAATGAATTGTCATGAGAGTTAAAAGATAATCTTGGTTCTTATTTTTCGTCATTTGCATTGCAGGTAATAGGACGTTCTAGCAAAAACCATGATTTCAACTTGTCATTTTGAAAGCTCTCTCGGGAAGATCTTGTTAAGGATGGCATCGTCGACTTTTGATTAATTATCTATTCCATGTAGTTTCTGCAATATAGTTGGATTGTAATATTTTGGCATGTTTGATCTACTTTTGAATGTTGACAATGTTATGGACCTACTTTTGACATTTTATATATGGAGTATTAGTTTCTCCAATGAAAAATGAATTATTTTGGTTTTTGAGTTATTTGGAAAAAGTTAGTGAACCAATATGTGATGGGCCGGGAAAGTGGCTAGTATAATTTATTATAGTTGGGATGTAACTGAAAATTGGAGTGGTATTGTAATTCTATATTTATGGGGAAAAAAATTGAACCTACAGTAACGCTTTTAGGTGCTGGTAAAACTGCGGAGGTGGCCAGGTGCATTCAGGTCTACACCAGTGCTTGCAACCGCTGGGAAGCATAGTGTTGGTAAAAATTATGTTATACCAGCGCTTCAAACCGTTGGGAAAGAAAGTGTTGGTAAAAATAAATTTATACCAGCGCCCACAAAAAGCGCTGGCATAGAGCTATACTAGCGCCTCTACGCCAGCGCATTGCCCAAGCGTTGGTATATGTCGTGTTGGGCTATACCAGCGCTTTGCAAACCATTCCACAATGCTTTTAGCCGCTGGCATAGCCCGACTTTCTTGTAGTGTTGCTGACTTGTCTTACCAACCTGGAGCTTTTGATCAGCCAATAATTATGAATGGAGCCCTGCACTGGCTGATTTCAAACGAAGGGACGAAGGATAATCATTACGTCGTGATGTTTTAACATGGGCACTGAAAAATTCCGTGCTATGCCTTATCCAAAAACGGAATACAATGAACGGATGCGGCATAGTTATGCGATTCTCTTAGAGAGTAAAGGGAAATTAGCTTTCTGTCGCTTGTATGGTTCGTCGTTTTGGGTGTGGGTGTTGGAGGATTATCAAGACAGGATTTGGGTGAAAAGACACTTGGTCCACCTGGACTTCGACTGGGAACGTTACCCATTCATGCGAGATTGCTTTCATGGAAGAGATCTGAACATTGATATTACCCTTGTGGACATCCAAGGTAATGAAATGTTGTTTGATTGGGGTGCAAGAGTATTCAGATATAATTTGGGTGAGAAGATTGTTAAGCAAATTAATGGACAAGGGATGAAGAAGCAACCGGCCCTTACGCCGCCTGGCAAACGCAATCTACTTATCATTCTTTACACAAAGACTCTCGTCGATCTCCCCAAGTGGTTTTAAGTGACCAGAATCCAAAATTTGAAATATTCTTCTAGGGGTACCCTTTTATCGATTTAGAAGGGTACTAGAGTTCAGATAGAGTCTTTTCATATTCCTGGCAAATGTTTGCATTCTAATTGGGAATTCGGTGGTTGAGAGGTGTGGCTTTTTTTCTTTTTTGGCTTTGTTTTGTTTGAGTACTTTGGGTTGCTAATAGATGTAATGTTTGCTGAGTTAACTGGGTGGATGACATTTTTGATGGATAAGGAAAAAAAATGGTCAAGTAGAGGTGGATAAGTTATAACTAATACTTGGATATATTGATTAGTAGTTGATATGGACGGATAATGCTGAAATTATTTAGTTGCCCTCTTTAATTAAATTATTGCAATCAGAATGCAAGAAAAGTTTGAGGGATGAGTAGAAAGAAGCAAACTCCAAACCTTTAATTGAAACAGCATTCGTTAGCAAACTCCAAACCTTTAATCGCTGTGTGGTATCAATGTCCCACATCAGGATGTCGTTTCTCTTGCTCAAGTTATGGGGTGCAAAGTTGATCATCTGCCAATCAAATACTCAGGCTTGCCTTTGGGTGCTAATCCCAATTAATAGAATCAAGACATGGGATATATCCAGTGGTGGAGAAAATGGGAAAGAGGCTAAGTGTTTGGCGAAGGAGGTCCAATTCGACAGGAGGTAGACCTACATTACTTAATCACTCAATTAGCAATCTGCCCATCTATTTCAGTGTCTATCTACAAAATGCCAGTGGCTGTAGCGAAGGCTATTGAGAAGTTACAGAAACAGTTCTTTTGGGGAGACACAGTTGAGAAGAAAAAATTACACCTTGTGAAATGGGAGGTGATTTCTAAAAAGAAAGAGAATGGTGAACTGGGAGTGAAGAACCTGCTGATCCAAAAACCAATCTCTTCTTGCTAAGTGGTGGTGGAGGTTCAGTAAGGATAAGGATTCGCTTTGGGTGAAGGTTATTAGAGGAAAATATAACTTGGAGCGAAATTGTTGGCTTCCGAGGCTGCCAAATTCTGGACATGTTACGAATATTTGGAGGGATATATGTTCAATTGGCGAATCCTCCGCAAGTATTGGGTCTATTATAAAGGAGGAATTTAGAGTTCAAATTAATTCTGGGAACGAGGTTTCTTTTTGGAATGATATTTGGTTAGGGGGTATTACTCTTCGAGAGAATTACCCACGCCTATTTCTTGCTTCTACTCAGAGGGATGCAGTTGTTAGTGCCTTGAAGGAGGGTAGCAGTAGTTCATGATGGAATCTGCTATTCAGAAGAGATTTATTTGACTGGGAAAGACGTCGTCGAGATGAACTTGTACAGAGATTTTGGATCAGTCCAACCAGTGATTCTTTTCAATGGAGATGGACCTCAGATAAGTGTTTCTCAGGTGAAGTCAGTTTACAAGCAGTGGGAACAAACTGGAAACTCGAGGAATCTGGTTTTGGAAGCACTGCTGGAAGAATCTTAGTCCTCCCAAGGTGGAGATTTTTTCGTGGATGGCAGTGCAAGGATAGGGTTGCTACTCGTTCGGTGCTTCTGAGTAGAAATATGATTCATGAGTCTCAATCGGTTCTTTGCCCTTTTGTGTTCTTTACATTTGGAAACTCCCCATCATTTATTTCTATATTGTCAATTCTCTTGGGTTATTTGGTCATTGATTTTGGAGTGGTGGCATGTGAAGTGGGTTTGCCCATCATCATTGGCGGGTCTTTCTACCTGGTGGTTTGATAATAGATTTGGTAATTTGGAGAAACACATTTGGGAAACAACGTTCTTCGCTACACTGTGGTCCTTATGGTTAGTGAGAAATAACTATGTATTCAACAACGCTACAATGAGAGTTCGGGAAGTTGGGGAGCTTATCAAAACCAGAATTGCGATGTGGATGAAGTCAAAATTTGACATTAAGGTTTACACGATGGAGGATTTTATGGGATATCTCGATGGAATCCAAAAGGTGAAATTATAATTTAGGTTTAGGTGTTTACATCCTACTATCTGTTGGATGTTTGTTTTATTTTCTTTTTCATTTCCTCCCTCGATGTATCCCTTTCGAGTTTATAAAAGTTTCGTTTGCTGAGGAAAAAAAAAAGCATTCGTTAACTCACAGGAATGCCACCACATAATAATACAAAAAAAAAAAAAAACACATCATACAACAAATATCCTTGAACAAATTAAATCACACCAAGCTAGAATTCTTTTTGTTTTTGTTGCTTTTTTTTTTTTTTTTTTTGTGCTTTTGTGCTTTTGCTAGAATTAAAGAACTATCTACTCTGCATAATATGCTTATTCCTTCTTCTTAATTTATCTCCTATGTTCAAATTGAATGAAATGGACTAGAGAATGATCACTCACAACCTAAACAAAACATTATTCCATGGTCTTTGGGCACCGCCACGTGACTTGTGCCAAATCGAGTTGTAAGATAGCTTTTTCATATCTGAGAAATTGATTAACAAGGGTTCAAGTAACGTGGGGGCCGCCGTATACTTGTTAATCTGGTGGCCCCGTTCTTCACAATAAATGCCGTATCCATTCCCCAACTAGCGTGTCTTTCCAAGTGACAATGCATGAACCACACTCCTGCAGTAAAGTCAAGAAGTACATTAATTATCGACATTTTTTTCATCTCATTCCAAAATAATTTTAAGTTATCAAAATTCCTTTGCGTAAAGGGCCTTGAAAACCAATTTTCGTTCGTCTTGAATTGTAAAACCATATTAGCTAGGCATATTAATTACTTTAGATGAGACTGAATCCATCTCTGTCAAGATTTCTCTGTGCTTTTATCTCAAAATTGTTAAGGAAATAGAGTCTCACTATTGCTTGGAGAGTTGAATGAGGTGGTCACTTAATAACATTTGGAGACCTCTCCACTCATTGTCAATTGGCTTTGAGTTTGATATAAAGTTTTTACATGATATCAGAGCGGGGTTCCGTTCCACCCTACATTTAAAAAATTCACAATTCACACTCCATGATTAGAGACTAGCAAAAAGGCTGCACGATGATAGGACCCTAAAGTGGCTACACGTGACAGACCTCAAACGCGACTATGTTAAGGAAATAGAGTCTCACATTACTTGGGAGTGAATCGGTGATCACTTAATAACATTTAGAACATCTTCACTCATTTTCAATTGACTTTGAGTTGGATATAAAGTTTCTACAACAACTCACTTTCTACCACTAGATCAAAAATACAAAAGATTCAAGGTTTTGAGACAGGAAACATGAGAATAATTGGAACTAGGAATCCCTGAGATTCTAGCAAAGAGCAATGCTACACCCACTGCTCTTTTTCACCGCTCTTCCCATCTCACTGTTCGTCCTGGCAATCAACTCTTCCCTAATAGAGTTTTATAAAATCTAGAGCGCTCATAACACTTTTGGACGGTGAGATTGAGAGCGGTGGATAGAAGGGTAAAGAGAAGCAGTTGGCATAGCATTTTAGGTTGTTAAAACAACACGAATCATGGTATCTTACCTTGGGACTCATCTCTTAAGTCTAAAAACCAAACTGGTCATCGAAATTAAGGCCAAGAAAACTCATTGTAGTGCCAAAGTACTAAGTATTTATTACCTGGATTATTAGCTCTGAATCTGATTGCAGCCCATCCATTCGTGGGCACCCCAACCGTGTTTATCTCAGGTGGGTCAACCAAATTGTACCCTTTTGGATCAGTCTTGTTATCAAAATTCCCAAAACCAGATCCAACAAGATAAAAGCTATTCCCATGTAAATGCATAGGATGATTCTCAGCTCCAATATTAGTCCCCTGGAAAACTATCTCCACGCTTGAGTTGAATTCCAAGACTTTCACTCTGGTAGCCTTCAATGGCGTGAAAACGTTATCAGGCAGGTCATCAGATGTGAAATTGAAGAAATCAGACGGCACGCTTGGGAAATTGGTCGTGTAAATCCCTCTGATTTTCCTATAATATGCTTGTAATAAATCCACAGCGGGCTCCACAAAACTCATGTTGTTCAAGCTTGCAGCAAGCCTGCCCCCATTTGGTCCATCGCATGAATTATTAACGCACGGAATCGTGCCCAGTGAAATAGTTATGTAAAGCTTGGTATCGACTTTTTGGGGGACCTCAACCGGGTAGTCCTTGCTAGCCAAAGCCCTAATCCGATTGGTGAAATTTGTTACGGCATCGATGTCAGTAAAATTTGGAAGGTTGCCTGGAAACGATGGCGTTGATGGGGCTGTATAATTTCCAATGTATTTCACGATCGCGGTTGTAGTCGTGTTGTCATATACAGCACCCGCATAGGCTCTGCCTGCCATATAATAGTGGCTCGGGGACTTATTTGCAGTCAATAAGATGTCCATGGTTTGTCCAGGAGTTATCATGATATAATCAGTTTCTATGGGTTTGATGTATGCTCCATCCATTCCAACGACTGTAAGATTATGCTGAGCTACTGCGAAGAACATTTCTTCGTTCATAACTGAGTTGATGACGCGAAGAAGATACCTCTTTCCATAATGTACCAGTACGTTGAATGTCCCTGCAACGTTCGGATTGTGTTATATTAGGATATATAGCTATGGAAACTCAATAAGGACAAGTACTATTATTCAGAATAGTACTGTTATGACAACACTACATTTACTTGCCGCGGTCCTGATTGAGATTAAATTGATGTGCATACCGGGTTTGGAGCAATTATATAGATCACCCGGTTGGCCGTTGATGGTGAAAGCATCTGACATGTTTGGTTCGCCTCCGTTTGCAAGTGCAGTTTGAATTATCTCCATCACGTCGCCCTTAAACCACGATGCTGTGACAACAAAAGTGAAAGATTGGAAAATTTTCTTGCTCAGTATACAAGCTTCAATCAAACTTCACTCTGTAGGACCTCTGTGGAGATTATTTACGAAAAATATTAATCAAATCGTACGTTCTGTAGGACCTCCATGTTTATTCCTTGTGGAAAGAACCAAATTAATCTAGTAATCACAACTCTTTTTCTGTTCTATCGACAAGTTAAAGAATTTTTTTTTTTTTTTTTTTGTGAGCAGGGAATAAAGTAATGAAGATGGTGATCACAAAAAAAATTGATGAATATGATGACCAAAAAAAATGATGCAGAAACTTGTGTTAATTAGGAAGAGGTAATATAAGAGAAAAGAGTAGCAAGAATAAACTGGCAAAAGGACAAAAACTCTAACACCAAGTGGATGTTTACAAAAAATTATAGGTGTACAGATTTGAGATATTAGCTTTTAAAAAGCTGTCGTGAGTGTGTGTCAAAAATTCTAATCAATATATTTTGAGAATCTATATTATAATTCAGACCGGTTTTCATCTATCCATACAAACCTAGCACCCTCTCTAATCGTCGGATCGAATTTTTAATAATTTATAGCCATCCAGTCACTTCTTTATTTAAATATAACCCTTCTCTTTTCCCTCTCTTTCTCCCTACTTTTTAGGCAATATATTTCAATTTTAATGTTATTTGTTTGAACAAACAGGAAAACGCTAAAAATTGTATGTGACGCTATGTGTAAATTACATTTGTCGGATAGAACACTCCAATCTGATAATTTATTTAAGTTGAGACTATATTACGTTTAGACATGATTTTTGGCACGGGCATCTAGTAGTTTTACTTCATTTTATCACATAAAGTTTGGTTTTCTAATTAATTTCAACTAGCTAGGTTTATATTTTCAAATACAACTGATTCAATCAATGACGTGGCTCGGATTAAACGTGCCGCTTAAAAAATGAACCAGTAGCACAACACCCTTTCATTTTATTATAATTAAGCTTGATCATTAAAACTATGTCTAAAAATTAGTGGACTTTAATATTGGAGAGAGAGAGAGAGAGAGAGAGAGAGAGAGAGAGAGTAATTGGGACATACCCAAAACAATAGGAAACTCTGCATGAGGCTTGGGAAAAGGATAGGGTGTTCCAATGGGCGGGTATATGATAATTGGACCATGGACCGTGGCTCGAGACCAATCACTGTGAGCGTGCCACCAAAGTGTACCTTCTTCGGTTGAGAATATGATCTCATAACTGAAATTTGCACCCGGCTTGATTGGGCACTTGTGTCACGTAATTCGGCCCATCTGACCATGGATTTCTCGGCTGACTTACTCCATGCCTACATACACCACATATTTTCCAAAATCACAATACTTAATTTGTACTACATGCCTGCTTGCGCGCACATTGGATTAGTTTCTAGAGTCCTTCCCCTGGTTTTTTCACACACTAACACATGGGGTGACGTCGCCCAAGAGTTACTTGCAAGAGAAATCGAACCTAAAATTTTAAGAGAGACAAACACTGTGTTCGGAAGGCCATTTAGAGTTTTTGTTTCAGAAAGTTGTTTTTGAATGCCATTTACATGTGGGGCCAAAAAGTAACTTCCAATGCCGGCAAAGACTGCTTTTGAGTTTAAAGTCTGACTATTGCAGGTTTGGGAAGAATTTTCGAGAGAGAGAGATGAGTCGTGGTCGAAAATGATATGTGTACCGCTGGATCTTCTCCGGCACCGGACGGCTGATCCGAGCCGTCCAAAAATTCAAAAAATAAAAACCGAGTGGGTTTATGCAAGAATCAACGACATCTGAGGTGCATAGGCTACTTGATCGGAGCACCCATTTTTCGTATATCTATGTAAATATGTGTATATACACAAAAATGGGTGTTTGGATCAAATACCCTACACACCTTGGATGACATTGATTCTCAGGTAAGCCCACTCGATTTTTTTTTTATAGAATTTTTTGATGGCTCGGATCGGCTGTCTGGTGGCCAAAGAAGGCCCGGTGTGGCCGATTGGTACGAATTCTCTACGCTCCAGTCGGTGCACATAGCAATACTGGTTCTGGAGAGAGGGAGTAATGGGAGAGAGAGAGAGAGGGGAACGGGAGACTTTTGTCCAACTTGCCTTTTATCCATCAGTTTTTCTTTTTACTTTTGTCCAACTTGCCTTTGATTCATCAGTTTTTCTTTTTTCCTTTTCTGTCAGTCTCGGTAAGGAATCCCACATATTTTTGAAATAACTCATCCAATCACGTGTTTTTACATTTTAACTCAAAATTTTCAATCCAAAATTGCGAACCAAACACAGCGAAAACCTCTAAATGTCAGGGCAAGACACCAGTTTCAAATCGGACCACATACATACTCCATTGTTTATTCTCCTCCAAAAGAAAAATTACTTATGGTTCTCTTGGGGCACCGGCCGCAACGTGTTGTCCCATTACCCTTATTTACAATCACACATTTTTGCGGGGCTCTATATTAATTGTATGGACCCCATAAAAATATGTGATGGATAGGAGTGTTGAAACATCAGGTAGCAATACCTCGAAATGACATTTTGACGCTAAAAAATAGTTATTTCTCAAAATATTTGGGTAAAAGTAAAAAAAAATTAATTTTCCAATTTCTCTCGTCGAGATGAATCAATAATTCAAAAAAGTTTGGCGCAAAACTAACAATATGAAAAAAATTTAATAAAACCGGACAAAATTTTCAGATTTAAATTAAGTTTAAGTTAAGGTCAAAACTTAACAATTAATCCTTCCAAAAGCAGTTACTATATACACCATATCAATATAAAGAAACCTGATTTCCCCAACAACTATTTTCTTTCCTTTTTTTCCCTCTCTACTTTATTTTTTTTCCGGATCAATAATTTTGATCGATGTTTGAGATACACACATGTATATAAATATGAGAATAAATTCTTTACACCGTCGGTGTAATTATTTGTTTTCTCCAAATCAATTGCATTGCACCACGTCGCCGTGTTTTATTAATTGGGACCACTGTTTTAACACTTGTCGCGATGCAATTGATTTGAAAGAAACAAATATTTACACCGGCGGTGTAAAGAATTTATTCTCTATTCTCTATAAATATATATTTGTGTGTATCTCAAACTTTTTGTATGTGCATTTTTTTTTTTTACTTTAGACCGAAGGACCTCTCATAATTTTGAAACTGCACAGATATTCTCGATAATTAAGTTTGTTATGTTTATAAATGATATTTGAGCTTCTAGGAGATCCATTTTTTCCACAATAAAAATCCATTGTGAAAATCAAGAGTATTGAGATTAACTACGACTCCATAGATTACAAATCTAAAATTCTAAAACGAACATGGTCTATTGATTTTTCGGGGGAGAGAGAGAGAGAGAGGGGAATACCAATGAATGGTGACATTGTAATTCCCTTTGTTGTGAACATTGACGATCAACCTATCACCTCTTCGGACATGCAAAGTAGGCCCTGGAAACAATCCATTGACTGTCAAGATCTTCTTTGAGCTACACAACCTTGTATATTTTTTTTCCTTCACCTGCACTCACCAAATTAAACCAAGGTTAAATATAAATAAATAAAATCTCAGGCTCTAAACAGAAAAATGTATTACTCCATCGTATAACATCACCACAAAACAAAAATATCCGTCATTTAATTTATCAACCTTAACGATGGACTTTGCTTGTATATGATCACCAATCAAAGTTCAAAGTATTTCAGGAAAGACTCTTTGCTTGTCTCTTAAATAGCTTAGAGTTGGTATGTTACGAAACTCAAGAAACACAAATCTCCCAAGACATGGAGGTGTAGATGGCTATACAGTGACCCCAAGCGACAGAAATAACAGAGACGGAGGCTCTCGTGCGCCATCTGTCTCTAAATATCTCTAGCTATCTCTATGTTTTGTAATGCATTTGCAGCATCACTACTAATTTTCTTAAATCTCGGAAAACGAATAAATCTCAGACATGATCGAGTTGCTATCAAAATATTAAAACAAAAGGTCAGACAAAGATGTTTAAGGACGGAGTAGTACTATTCCCTAACATCGATCTCATCAGAAAATATGATTTTAGCCTCTAAAAAGGCCATGTGGTAGAGTGTGATTGGTTACTATACGACAAGAGAACGAAGAAGATGACGAAACTCTCATGGAGCTAGTAGTAGTTAGTGCTTACAACAAAGTTGATGGAAGGGATTGTCTTTCTAGCCATGGAAAGCACAAACGCGTTCAAAAGCAAAAACCCCAAGAGCTCCAACTTCAAACTTTTCTTCAACTCCATTTTTTTCTCTCACTCCCAAAAATGGGAGCTTTCTCTCTTTCCTAAAAATGGGAGCAGTACTACTCCTTCCTTTTTGCTGCACGGTGCCCATAGCTATCCTAGGAAGGCCTTTATATAATAAGGCAGTACTACAGTAACTGGGTTTGAATAGTTTTATCATTTCCCCACGTTCTCTCTCTCTCTCTCTCTCTCTCTCTCTCTCTCTCTCTCTCTCTCTATATATATATATATATATAATCACGTTCTATACATATTGAACGGTTCAATGTAATCAAAACGTGATTTTAAGGGTGCCAGTGAAAAATCAGTAAAAAAAATGACGGAAAAGGGTTTCATCCAAATAGTTTTTTATTGAACTTTATTAAACGGTTCAATAAAAAAATTGCTCAAATCAAGCTTTTTCCGGTTATTTTTTTTGCCAGTTTCTCGCGAACACCCTTAAAATCACGTTCTGAACATATTGAGCGGCTCAGATCATCAAAATTTGATCGAAAACTATGAGTGAAATGATAAGTGCGAAATGCATTAAAATTTTAAATGGTTAATTTAATATTAGACAAAGTCAAAGAGCCTTTGTATAATTAAAGTATTCAATCCCTATATATATAATTTGACCACTGGTGATGTGGTGGTCAGCAACTTTTGGGAGAAAAAAAAAGAGAAAAGCACGGACAAAATGAAAGAACAGGGCTGCAGAAATATTGTTTAGTATTCTTTCTTCCTTTTAAGTTTTTGATGTCTTGTTTAATTATTCACATTCCGGTAACTAGTTTTAATTTCTGTTTTTAATAAAAGTTTTTCGTTGGTTTTTGTTTAACTTAGATTTTTTGTTTATTTTTTATCTCGCACAATAGCAGCATGTTTCAAGTTAGGGTTTCTTTTATTTTATACGCAATGATTAGTGAGTAGTGGTTCAGGTAGGGTCGCAGGGTGATTAGCACTCTGTGAGTAATTTGGGCACTGCTTCTGTTTTCAAACAATGAAAAAGATGATTTTAGATTGGAAAAAAAATACTTCCCGCGGACGAATCCAGGCATTGTCGGAGCCTATGTAAAAGGAGGAATGGGGGTCTAAAACTCATTCTCCGCTGCGCATGGGTATACGGCGATCATAGAGTCTCGCATCTTACGGGGTATCTTTTTCAATCTAAAATTAAACATTTTTAAGAACTCCAAACAGAACAGGTTAATCCGGATTGGTTACAAGTGCTATAAATCCTACGATTTTACCTCCTTTTAAAATTTCTAAAAGAAGCACATTCAATTTTCTTGTTTTAGTTAATCTCTCAATCAAACAGGAAAATGGTGGCTACCTAAGAGCCCGTTAAATTAGTTTAACCCGAGTTTTTAGTCAGTACACATCACCGTCTCTATGGATTCGACTCCGGACTTACCGGATATTGTGCTACGTCGGTCTCTGCTCTACGCTTGAGGCAACCCGTTATTTTAGGATTAGGAAATCGTCAAGCAAGGAAGGAATTCAACCCAAGGTTGGATGGGAAAAGAAAAGAAAACAAGAAAAGAGAAATTACATGAAACAAAGCGTGCAAGGAATTTAAATGGAAATTCTCCATATTCCATCTGATTAAGCATCTCTTAAAGTCCTCAACCGAGTAAGCATCAAGATTGTGATTTGTTTTAACCAAAATCCACCAGCTTGCGATCATCCACCGAAGCGTTTGTTGAAAACCACATTGTTTCTTACTTTCCAAATCGACCAAAGTACCACAAAGAATGTAGTTTCACAACAGATTTTCAGCAATAAGAGTTTGAGAACCAAAAAGCCAAGCTAGATCATCAAAGGAAGTAGGGCTAACCCATTGTAACTTCCACCACTCCATGACAGCAGACCAAATTTTCCAGGCAAAAGGGGCAATGGAGAAGGAGATGGATGTCACATTTCAAGAGCTTCGATCAGAGCACACGGGCAAAGCGCTCGGCTAGAAGATATAAATTCGATCACGTTTTCGGAGACCATTTTTTGAGACCGCAGCATATCTGCTTCGCAAAACTTGTTTTAGGGGACGATACAAGTAGGTGCAATGCACGGAAATCACTTCTTTCTTTTTGACGAAGATCAACCCAGTTATATTAATACGAAAATTCCATTTTTCCTCCTCCTTTTTTTTTCTTCCTTTCTCTAGGTTTGCAGTTGACATAATGGAAATCAATAGCCTGTCTTTGCGAGCTGTCTTTTAGACTTGAAGCAAGTTTCTTCTTAATTAAGTATCGTCAAGTGGGTTCTTGGATTCCACCGCGTAACTTCAATCATTTTACGCTAATTCAGGAGCTTATTGACATAACATAACCACCGTAACATATTAAACACGATCACGTGAACCGACATGGCCGGAGAATGGAAAATCCTTATACTAGTATATATATTAGTAGAGCATGCAAGCACGATCACTACTGTGACAAACCATAAACTGACGGTGGAAAAATACTTGTATTTTAAGCCAGAAAACAATTAACCCGAGTTCTTCGGGTTCGGTAGGTATGTAATGTAAGCAAGATGGTAAATATATTTTTGAAAAAGAATCCGAGGGGGATCTCTAATGTATTTTAATGCATGATGTTAAATACATTTCAAATTAAGACTTCATGAAACAAGAAATCTTTTGGAAGAACTCAGGGGCGGTTGCACCTCTGTTTGATGAGGGGGTTCAAGCGAACCCCAATGCATTAAAATTTTGTATTTTTATATATAATTTTTTTTTTTTATTTTTTCATATTGTCAACACTAGATTGTTCATGAGTAGTCCAAGTAAAAATAAACTTCACTTAGAAATTTGTGAGTATGTAGTGCTTGACGATTTTCTAGTCCTAAATTAATGGGTTGTCCCAAGCGTAGGGCGGAGACCGACGTAGCACAATATCCGGTAAGTCCGGAGTCAAATCCACAGAGACGGTGATGTGTGTTGCTTACTACTATTTAAACAGACTCTTAGGTAGTCCCCTTATCGATTTGTTGAGACTAACTAAAATAAAGTAATTGATTGTTCTTTTCAAATAATTAAAGGGAGGCACGGTTGTAGGATTCATAGCATTCGCAATCAAACTCAGATTTATCAAACTATTCGATGTTTTGAAAAACGTTTGATTTTAGAGAGAAAAAGATACACCAAAAGATGCGAACCTTTATGGTCGCCGTTTACCCACACGCAGCGGAGAATGAGTTTTGGTCCCCTATTCCCCCGTTCACATGGACTCCGACAATGTCCGGATTCGTCTAACAAAAGTGCTTTACTAACCTAAAATTGTCTTTTCATTGTTATTTTGAAATAGGAGCAGAACGTATCCGCCCTGACCATGGTGTGCTAATCACCCCACGACCCTACCTATACGGCTACTCACTATGCATTGAACGAGGAATGAAAGAAACCCTAGTTTCAAACATACTTTCTATTATTTGAGATGAAAAATAAACGAGAGATCAATACTAAACAAACACAAACGAATAACTTTAACAAAGAACAAAAATTAAAACGAGTTACTGAAGTGCGAGTAATTGAACAAAGTTTCAAATAACTTGAAGGGAAAAAAAAAACTCGTAAGAAACTAAACAATGTTCGAACCAAAAAATGGCAGCCCCCGTTCTTTTCCTTTTCCTGTTATGAGTTGCTGCTGCCGACTTCCAACCAAACCCTATATTTCTTTTTCTTTTTTTCTCCTCCAAACCGACCTCCGTTTTCCCCTTATGACGAATAAAAGTTGGGCCCACCTGCAGATCAATGTGCATGTCCAAAATTTCATAAACTGGTATATTGCTGTGAGCCCACCAATACACGTATGAATATAATTATTCTGCTTCCCATTTCTCGTCCAACAGCATGCACAGTAGGAGGAAAAATCACTAGGCACAATTTAAGATTCTTTTAATTTGATTAACCGCGGCTTTAACGTATTAAGTTTAAAAACACCTACAATACAAAAATCAAACATTAAATTCTAAGTAACGATATAAACGGACTTAGCAAGGGTAAATTAGGAGGCACTAATGTGAACATTTACGCGCCATCATGTAGATAATATAGCTCAACAAAACAAAACAAATTAAGCACAATTCATTTTCAATCATAATAAAAATATTCATTTGATATAGAGCTTTGTGTAAAAAAAAATTCTTTATGTTTTTGTCATCGCTGAACTAAAATTCTAAAACCACTGGCCCGCCGCTAAAAGACTAGTTATTACAGTCCCGAGGTCCGGATTCCCAGCCACCCGGTGGACTGTGGAGGTACTAGTGGCTTCGAAAATTCTAAAGTGAGAAGATGAAATATACACATGGATAGTGCAAGTCTACTTTGAAACACCAATGTGGAATAGTTCAGGCCCATCCTAAGGGAAAGATAGAAAACGCTTGCGTCCCGGGCCTTCAAGTTTTTATAATTTAGGGACGGTGATATACTAGGTATAAAAAATAAGTTTATTATGAATAGAAAAGATTGATTTTTTTTTTTTTAACAGCAAAGAAAATAGATTGTTTTTTTTTTAAACGGCAAAAATATTATTAAAACTTCCAACAAGAGTTGAGAAGAAACAAAAACACACATCAAATGACCAAAAAAGTCCCGAACCTAACATATCCAAAACTATACCGATACTGACTGGACCGTGACCTTTCAAAGTCAACCTCCAGCCATCCAAACCAAAAACAAATGATATCCCATCAAGAGTAACATGATTATTATTTTTGCTGCTAAAAATGTGAGAAGAATGATATTCAAGTGATACTTTGACGGCTCGTACATCGGGAGTTTGGGTTTGGGTGTATATGTTTAAAGGGTTCATTGAGCCTCTCCCTAATCAGCAATTGCCTAGGTAAGTTGGTAAGTGAAATTATCCTCTTGACCTTCATCAAAAAAACTAAGTCGCGCCTCCCCGTTGTGATGGTGTCTAACCTCTGGTGCAGGCCCCTTGAGCCCGTCTATTGCAGTGTTGCGATCCACGGCGAGGCTCTTGGGCCTGCATTAGTTGGGCTGGCTTCCACATCGGGAGTTTGGGTTTGGGTGTGTGTGTTTAAAGGATTCACTGAACCTCTCTCTTGTCAACAATTGCCCATGTGAGTTGACAAGTGAAATTACCCTCTTGACCTTCATAAAAAAAAAAAAAAAAAGTGATACTTCGACATTCTTGCAGGGATCACTACATTCTGATAATTAATCTCCCAGCCTTATTATATAAATATTTTCCTTATGCATATTAATTCACCATTTATTTTGTGTGCTTCTAAAGTATGTAAGGGCTCCCAACTTTAAAGTTTGCCTAACGATCCAAATATTTCAAGGACGGCTCTAAGTAGTAATTGTTGTAAATGAGCTGAATCGAGTTGAGTTTTGGAATGTTCGGATTTATCATTTAAGTTATTAGCAAATTCGAGCTCGAGTTCAAGCTTAGTGAAAAATAGCTCGAGCCGAGCTTGCCTAAGTCTACCAGGTCAATCCTTTTGGATTCTCCTCCTTTTTCTATAATAATGCAATTACATGTGCTCAACGATCGATCTGTAATCAAATCGATCAAGGTTTCAGGGTTCGCACATGACAGTACGTAGCTGCCATGTTTTCTTGGACGACGAAACTCCGTTCTGACTTCTGAGATTCCACCTATATATATATATATATATGGAAAGACAGAATTGCTATAACTACTTAAGCACTGCCAACAAGTTTGGGATGACATGTGAAGAGTAACGCTAGGAATAAAGAAACAAAAGTACGATACACATAATGGTTGCGTAAAATACAACACATAATTAATCTCTAACCATCTGGTACTGTAATAAATGGCCAGGATTCGCTCAAACTCTTCCCCATAAAAGTTAAATTTTTCCTTAGAAGAGTTTTTTTTAAATTTAGACCGTCCAAATACATCTGGACGATCAGAACTACGCACACAACCAACACAACGGTTGTGCAAGTAGCATTTTTGATAAAGAAAATTTATTCCGAAAAAAGCAATCAGTAGTTGAAATTCACTTTGATAATTGGAGTCCCACACATCAAATTGAAGCTCAATTAACCACTAATTGTTATTTTCGGTGTACTTTTGTGATAAGTTTTATTTGTCTCTAGCATTTTCGACATGTGAATCCAACTTCTCTGTTGGATGACTTTTTATTTTCTGTCCAAATGAGTGGCAATGGTCATGCCTTGGGGGTAGGCCTGTCAACGGATCGGATTTGATCCGAATCCGACAAATCCGAATCGGTCGATAAGACTCGAATCTAATAGTTGTAATATGAATCCGAATCTGAAAAATCCAATCCAATCCGAATTGAAAATCCGAACCCTATCCGAAAACTTTTTTACTCCAAAAATTTTAGCCAAAAAAAAATTTAAATAAAAATATGAGTTTAAAATAAAAATACAACTTCTTAAATGTATTTTTTTTCAAAATAAAAATTTACAGTTTTTTAAAAAAATTTAAAAAAAATAAAGTTTGGATCGGGTTGATAATGGAATTAATCCGCTCCGATCCGAATTCAATCTGATCTGTATTTGGATTTCCGGATTCAAATTATCGAATCAACATTATTGGATCGAATTTTTCGGATTGAATTCGGTCCATTAACAGGCCTACTTGGGGGTATACCTTATACTCCTTTTGTTTAGAGTATACTTTCCCTTTTGGTTGTCTGTCCATCTCTCTCCATCGTTACTCGGTGTATCTTTGTTGAGCTTTATAAAATCTTCTTTCACTGAACAAGGAAAAAAATGTGAATCCCATGGTGTTCCTATAATTAATATTTTGCAACTTTGTCCTAATGGACATCATAAATTTAGGAGTAGAAACTTGAAACCTTTGACATATTTTGTCAATCTCTTTTTTTCAATAACTTAGAATGTTTGAGCTAACTTCCAACCAAACCACTAGGAATAAGCTGTTAGTCTCTTCTCCGTCTCTTTCCGTTGTGTCCCTTGCCAGTAGCTGGCCCACCCAAAAGCAATGAAAGTCCTCCTCGACTAATAATTTGACAAGATTATAAGTGAAATAATGCAAAATTTGATGGAATATATGTAATCTTATAGGACTAATAGTCGTAAGCGTGATATTATATATATGTATCATGATAAGCGTAATATTTTCGATATCTCTTCCTATGATTTAGGTAATTCTTTGTGTAACGGTAGAGATATATTTATTCGAATTTTAATTTTCTACCGATCTTGAAACTTTGTGAGAATGTAACACAACTACGTACTCGTTCTTTTTTTTCTCTATGTACGTATATAAAATAATAGTGTAATAATTTCGTTCTCTCTTTCTATGATTAGGTAATTCTTAGTCTAATCTTAAAGTATATATTTTTATTCCAATATATATATATATCTACCAATCTTGAAACTTAGCTTCGTGAGGATGTTACACAACTTCTCATTCTATTTTTCTTCTTTCCCTACTCCCTACCCCACCACATGATTAAGGCCACCATATATATTATGATATTATACATTTGCTAGCTGTCTGATAATGCAATTTTTAATTTGGTAGATTTTGCATTCATGATCCTCCCTATGTAAGCTTTGTAGGAACCTAGCTAGTACAACGCATGTTGCATGTGTCAATGGTTATTGTCCTATGGTTATTGCCCTATATATTTGTCATATCACAAGCCATTTTTTGCATCCAACCACGTGACATCTAACCGTCTGATCAATTTATCGCTGGATGTATCATTCATTTGATTTGAATGTGTTGTTTGCCATTCACTCGTGCAATTAGTCTTTTTAGCATCTGTATTAGACGCACACAGCAGATTGTAATACTTCATATGAATAAATTTCTTTTTGTTCTATTGCTTGACGATTTCCTAATCCTAAAATAATGGGTTGCCCCAAGCGTAGGGCGGAGACCGACGTAGCACAATATCCGGTAAGTCCGGAGTCGAATCCACAGAGACGGTGATGTGTGCTGACTAAAAATTCGGGTTGTTACTATTAAAAACGGGCTCTTAGGTAGCCACCCCTTGTCGATTGTTTGAGATTAACTAAAACCTAGAAAATTGAATGTGTTTTTTAGAAAATTAAAATGAGGTAAAATCGTAGGGTTCATAGCACTTGTAACTAATCCGGATTAATTTGCTCTGTTTGGAGTTCTTCAAAATGTTTAATTTTAGATTGAAAAAGATACCCCGCAAGATGCGAGACCCTATGGTCGCCGTATACCCATGCACAGCGAAGAATGAGTTTTGGACCCCCATTCTCCAGTTCATATGGGCTCCGACGATGCCTGGGTTCGTCCGCGGGAAGTATTTTCCAATTGAAAATCATTTAATTTAATAGTTTGATCAAAGGAGCAGTGCCCGAATTAGCCACGGTGTGCTAATCACCCCACGACCCTACCTAAACGACTATTCACTAATCATTATGCAAGAAATAGAAGAAACCCTAATTTGAAACATGCTTCCGAATACGAAATAAGCAATAGAAATAAATTAATAAACAAGTATCAACGAACAACTTAAATAAAGAACAGAAATCAATACAAATTACCAGAATACGAATACCTGAACAAAACTTTAGAAACTTGAAGCGAAAAGAAAATCTAAAACAAAACAACATAAGAGAAAGCTGTAAAAAAAAAAAAATGTTCGAACCCAAAAGACGGCAGTCCCGTTCTTCAGTTCTTCTTCCTGTTCTTTCTTTTCCACAAGCTGCCCCGTGTGCGCAGCTTTTTTCTCTTTTTTTCCCGGGGCTCCCGAACTCCAGTAGGTTAATTGTTTATATAGGGATTCAGAAATTAAATCACACAAAGGCCCTTTGGCTTTATGAAATAACATATGAACTATTCAATTTTAAATTATTTGGCATTGAACCCCAAACTTTCTTTTATTGCTATTTTTGTCTAAATTTCTTGAAAACAAGCTTGAGCAACCTCCGCTTTGACACCCCGGCAACATACGAACCGGCCTCGAGGCCACTCTTTCCAACCTTGGTGCTAAATCCGCCTTATTACTTGTGAAAATAATAAAAACACAAAACAAAGACAAAGCACAGCATCAAATGGAAAATGAAATAAAACGCGCCTCTAATGCGCTAATTTGCCCTACTTAGGAGCTCATACCTACAATATTGCGCGCCTATCATCTATCCATATATATCACCAAAAAAAAGGGTTGGGACCATCACACAAAAAAAAAAAACCATTTTTACTGATTGACAAACTTTTTTATATCACTGAATACATGTTTTAAAATAGTTGAGAAGAAGTTCATAACTAAAAAGTAGATTAATTTTGACTTTAGTGGAGTCTTTGCTAATATAAGTGATGTTTTTTCAACGGCTAGTAAGAGAGAGTGAGATACGATGTACACTCTGGATTGGATACGACCTTGCCAGAGGTACTCTTATCGATGCCAGACTGGGCCTAGGCGATGGTGAAGGGCTGTTGGATGGAGGAGGGCTTCTCGTAGCCATAGTGATGCTAGGTCGGTGGTGGTGGCTCGAAGGGAGAGAGGGTTGCAGTGGGTATGGGTCGGAGGAGGAAGAGAGACAGAGTCGAGAGAGAGACAGTTTGAGGGAGAGAGGGAGTGAATTTGGTTTTGATTGCTCTACTTTATTTACCATTATGCCATTAAGAATTCAAAAAATATACATATTTGAGTAAAATTTGGGTTTGATGGTTGGCCCTTGCAAATTTTAACTCAAATTTAGATAAAAATTTGAGTCAATACTGGAGATGCTCTTATGGCTTTTGAAGGAGTCGTCTTTTCACTTCTTTCTTTGATAAACATACAAAAACAGGGAAGGGGAGAGAGGCTCCTCTGGACTGGGAAAGAAAAGAAAACCGAAAAGGGGGCACTAAGCAAAATGGGGCTACTGACTTCCAGTTCTCTCATTCCAAATGATTTTAAGGGCCTGTTTGGATGGGATATTGTGAAGAGCGATTGTGATATCCCCTATTAGTTCATGGGCTCAGCCTTATGACCTCGTTTGAGAAGTAAAATGGATAGGGTATTAGCTAAATCCCGGATTATATTGTACCCCCTAATACCTCTGAAGGGGGATTATTTATGGAGAGGTCCTGGAGTGATATTACATAATACCCTCGGATAATACCACATCTCTCTTCCATTTCAACTACAAAATAACTTTATTCCCTTATTTTATGCTTCATCCAAATCAAGTACTATTTAATCTCTCCGTCACATCAATGTGGACCCATCCATCTTATATAATACCCATACTATCTTAGCCCCTCCATAATTAATACCTCCAATCCTTATCCCGCATCCAAACGGGCCCTAAACATTAGAGGTTCCTTACACAAGCAACTTGGCCCTGGCCAATTAAGAGAGCCCAATTACAAAACAAAAATACAAAGTCCAAATACAAACATAAACTTTGGTCCAATTAAAATATAAAGACAATAAAGCATTAATTTTTTACAAAAACTTAACACATTTTACCATCTTGTTTCTACTAACAAAAAAGTTTCAGTATTTTACCATCTCGTTTCCACTAACAAAAAAGTTGTCGACAAAAACTTTTTTTGCTACAATAACTCTACTCACAAACCTATCGACAACTTATTCACTATCGGAAATAACTTGACATTTCTTAATTACTTATTTACTACCGGAAACACCTAACAACTTCTCAATCACAAATAAAAATCTACAAATTTTTTGCTACTTGAAACACCCTCTTAGTTCAGTTGGCCAGATGAGGTGATCATAACGTCAAATATTATAAGGTGCAACAATCAAATTGACACACATTCGATTTTGAAGGGCTTCTTTGTTGGTTTAGGTCCCGTTCCAGAACATCTTCTTAAAAAATAAGTACTTATTTCACATTTTTAAATTCAAAAATAATGTAAATAAAAAATAATTTTTCAATTTTTTTGCATCGTATTAAAGATCTCATTGAGATCTATCAAACAAGATCCATATTACATATTTTTAGATTTCCATAAGCCTATAATTTTTGAGCTTGAAATTGCCTTCTTAAAAAATAAGGACTTAAAACCCGTTCTGGAACGGAGCCTTCGTATCCAAGAGGGCTGCAAACGAATCGAGCCGCTCGCGAGCCGCTCATAACTCGGCTCGTTTAAGCTCGGCTCGGAAGTTAAACGAATGAGTTCGAACCAATTTATTCAGCTCGTTTTGTAAATGAGCTGAGCTTGAGCTAGGATAAACTCGGCTCGCAAGCCGGGGTATATATACTTAAGTTCAGAATTTTTATTGTTATTTCATAATTTGTTCTTTCCGTTTTCACTTTCCAATCAACTAAGGGAGGCGAGAGCACACGCACACCAGTACACCCCCGCTCCAAAGGAAAATGAAAAATATATACCTTCACAATCAAAATATTTTTGGTTGTATTAGGCCCATGCGATGATATATATACATTTTTCATTGGTCCGTTGAGATTCGTGAACAAGCTCAAGCTCGAGTCAAGCTAAGGTCCGCTCGGCTCGAGCTCGACTCGTTAAGTTTTCACTAAGCTCGAGCTTGAATTCGTTAAAAACTTAATAAGCAAGTTTGCTGAAAAGCTCGGCTCGGCTCGTTTGCAGCCCTAGTATCCAAGCATGCCCAGTACAGTACTTTTGTTTTCTTAATTTGGTTCATTCCTATTTACTCCGCGTGTTTTTAAGTGGCGATGTACTAAGGGTGTCAAATTGGCGGATTTTGGCCAAAATGGGTAAATTGTAAGTGGGTTAGGTTTTTAATAAGTCATTGACACATTTAAACCCATTAATTATAAGTTAATTACCCATACCCAACCCCGACCCATTTATTTCAAAATCAAACCCGACCCGTCCATTAACCCAATTTCATACTGTATATTAAAATTTTAAAATGACTAAAATACTCATATACACTGAAATGATCATATTACCCCTATACATTTAAATGACTAAAATACCCATGTGGAAAAAATTATCATATTATCGATGTATACTATATTTTGGAGGGAATGAAATAAACATATTCATCCCGAGAATCCTGATGTCCTGCTAATTAAGATTGGAAATTAAGATTGGAAAAAGAACACATTCATATCAGTCGACTCCCATTATCTATCTGTTTGTTTTTTATTAACAGTTCACTGCCTCCACGCATATCCAGCTTAGGCGCTATAAAATATTCTTTAATCATTGTTTTATTTAAAAAATTAACATCCGCTACATTAATTGGCTCATGCTAAATATTCTTCAATGCTGTTTTTATACTATTACACAACAACCTATACGCTTATCAGGAGCGACACCGTTGAAAGGAAAAGAAAAAAAAGGGACTTTTTTTACTTAAAAATTGTTATTTCCCAAAATATTTGGATAAAAATTAAAAAAAAAATTACTCTTCCGAACTCGATCTCAAGGCTTTTTTTTTTTTTTCCCAAGCTCGGCAGTCGGACAAATAGTCCGAATCATTCGAGAGACCGGGTCAATCTCCCTATAGGTTAATGTCCCAACAAATAGTCCGAATCATTGGAAAGACCGGGTCAATCTCCCTATAGGTTAACGTCCCAACAAAACAATTAATCACACACTGGTGAGACTCAAAACCCATTCCAAAGGCTTTTTGAGGTTTCTGATTGTCAGTTGACGATCATTGTGCTATGAATATATCCAGGGGATTTTGTCAGACTCACACATTGTTATTCTCATGATAATGTGATAAACAAAAGATACATGCGAGGTCTGTGAGGCTTTACGCAGAGACGGATGTATGTTGGGGCATATGAGGGCCACGGCTCCCGCATTGTTTCAGGGTTTTTTTTCAAAAAATTTAATTAAATTTTAATATTAGTTCTTTTTTATTTGTTAAGAACACCTAGATATAATATTTTGTATGGAGTGTTGTTTAGACATTTAAATACTTTAAGAATGTGTTTGTTTTGGGTCCCAAAACTCAATTTCTCTTTGTACATACGGTCTCTCATAAGTTTTTCTTCCATTATTAATCTCATTTTCTTTCTCTCCCTCTCCTACTCATCACCCAAAAAATCTCCCTCCAAACTTAAACCAAACCAAACACTGTTCAAAAAAAAAAAAAACTTAAACCAAACAAACTTTAGATTTCCGAAACTTGAAATTTCAAAATCTTGTTGCTCATAGTTCGGCCCCGCATTTATGACATCCTGGTTCCGTCCCTAACTGTACGAGTCTCGCATTGATTATCCTAGTCATTTCATTGTGTTCTTCCACTTTTGTTCTTTATGAATTGAAGTATTCTGTGTTGATAAAAAAAAAAAGAAAAAGAAAGAAACTTGGGAGTCCTGTTAATTAAAAGTTCTGATGGAGTGTACCAACAACATTGATCTTTTATACTAAGAGCAAGTTTACAAGTTGTCATGTAAAAATGCTTGTGAACAGTGCAATTTTTTCATTTTATCTACTCATATCTCTTTTAACACCACACTAATATTATCTATTTTACCTATTCTCTATTAAAATATTATTACTTTTATTTCCCTTTTTCCTTTACTTCTTCTTTATTACTGTTAAAGTACAAATGAGAAGAGAGAGGGAGAGAGAGAGTTGTTCGGAAAATAAAAAAACACAAATACATGTTGAACAGAGCGTAGCTATTTTTAGCTATCAATCCATGGAAATGTATTTTATATTTTTTGTTTTGCTAATATGATGCAGTAGTGTTTTTGGGTTTTACTTCTCTACTTTAACTAATTTTATACATATACCTAATCTGGTGTTGATGCTCTAAGGTAGCGTCGTATATTTTTTGTTTGTTAAATTTGAAGAATCTACTTCGTGCACATGTTTTCAAACTCTCTTCTTCGGACCTTGGGACTCTGTAGCGCCCCCTAGCGCGCTACAAGTTGTAGTGATTGATCCTGTCTGTTTGTCTAGGCAATCAATGTTCTAAATTTTTAAAAAACTTTTACTTGTAATTTTTTTTCTTAAATCTGAATAGTCCAAAACAATTTTGAACAGTAAAATGCAGCACTACAAGGTGCAGCGCTTTTGAGAAATTGCACCAACCCGGCTTCCCTCTTCTTCCTCTTCGATCTTCTTCTTTTTGTCTTTCTTGGTACAGTCAAACTCTCACTACTTATTCAAATGGGAGGCTTCTATAGTTGTGTGGAATCATATTCCTAAACTTTTCTTCACAAAACATCATACTGTTCTTCCTAAAAAAAAATCGTCAAAATAGTGATAAGTAAAAAAGGCCATTATGTCTTGTCTCCTCCGCTAAAAAATAGCGTAACATTTCCAATAGTTCACCACAACATGTGGTTAACATTCTACATTGTCTTTCCATTTTCAGGTGATTTGAGAATAGTCTTGGGTAGTGCAACATCATAGCTCTCATACCTCCAACGATTAGGGACAAGATGGGTTCTAATATTGATGTTGTGTAGTGCAGTATTATATCTCAATCTATATATTTTTAAAAATTTGTCATAATTGAGTGAGAGAGAGAGAGAAGTAGAAACAAGCAAACTCACGACCTAAACAAAATATTATTCAAATGGTCTTGGGACATCGCCACGTGAGACTTGTGCCCAATTGAGTATAAGCTAGCTTTTTCAGATCTGACAAATTGATTAAGAGAATAAATTCTTTACACATATGTTTCCTCTAAATCAATTGCATTGCGCCACGTCGCCATTTTATTAATTGAGACCACTGTTTGACACGTGTCGCAATGCAATTGATTTGGAGCAAATATACGCTTACACCGGCGGTGTAAAAAAGTTATTCTCATTGATTAACAAGGGTTCAAGTAACTTGGGGGCTGCCGCATACTTGTTAATTTGGTGCCTCCATTCTTCACGATAAATGTCGTATCCATACCCCAACTAGAGTGTCTGTCCAAGTGACAATGCATGAACCACACTCCTGCAATAAAATCAAGAAGTACATTAATTATCAACACCTTTTTTCATCTCATACCAACCAAAAATATTTACTGTATCCAAAATAATTTTGGGTTATCAAAATTCCTATACGTATTAAAGGGTCTTGAAAACGAATTTTCATTCGTCTCGAATTGTAAAATCATTTAAGGCATGTTATTTTAGATGAGACTGAATCCTCTCTGTTCTGCCACTCGATCAATATACGAAAGACTCCTATGACAGAAAAAGGTTTTGAGACAGGAAACATGAGAATAATGGAACCAGGAATCCCTGAGATTCTAGCAAGACTTTTGTTGTTAAAGAGCAATGCTACACCCGCCGCTCACTTTCACAGGTTAAGGTCCAGTCCAGTATTTATAACCTCCAGTCCAGTTCAGTTTTGGGCCTTTGTGGACCCCTCCCGGGTCCACAACAATGATCGGAATCGTTCGTTATGTAGAGCTCGTCGAGAATGGTAACCACGCAAAAAATTAACTTGATTTAACATCGATAGATACATGAACAAAACAGATTTGTATAAGAAAAATGCGATGACAAAAATTAAATTGAAACTCCTAATTTTCCATTTTTTCTTGTACAAATATGTTTTGTTCATGTATCTATCGATGTTAAATCAAGTTAATTTTTTGCGTGGATACCATTCTCGACGAGCTCTACATAATGAACGATTCCGATCATTGTTGTGGACCCGGGAGGGGCCACAAAGGCCCAAAACTGAACCGGACTGGAGGTTATAAATACTGGACTGGACCTTAACCCCACTTTCACTGCTTCCCCCGTCTCATCGTCCGTCTTGGCAATCAACTCTTTCATGGAAGAATTTTTTAAAATTCAAAACGTCCGAAACACTTTTGAACAGTGAAATTGAGAGCAATAGATGGAAGGGTAAAAAGAAGCGGTGGGTGTAGCATTTTAGGTTGTTAAAACAACACAAATTATTTAAGTCCAAAAACCAAACTGGTCATCGAAATTAAGGCCAAGAAAACTCATTGTAATGCCAAAGTACTTTGAAGTATTATTACCTGGATTATCAGCTCTGAATCTGATTGCAGCCCATCCATTCGTGGGCACTCCAACCGTGTTTAGCTCAGGTGGGTCAACCAAATTGTACCCTTTCGGATCAGTCTTATTATCAAAATTCCCAAAACCAGATCCAACAAAATAAAAGCTAGTGCCATGTAAATGCAGAGGATGATTCTCAGCTCCAATATTAACCCCCTGAAAAACTATCTCCACGCTTGAGTTAAATTCCAAGACTTTCACTTTAGTAGTCTTCAATGGCTTGTCAACGTTATCAGGCAGGTCATCAGATGTGAAATTGAAGAAATAAAGCGGCACGCTCGGGAAATTGGTCTTGTAAATCCCTCTGATTTTCCTATAATACGCCTGTAATAAATCCACGGCGGGCGCCACAAAACTCATGTTGTTCAAGCTTGCAGCAATCCTGGACCCATTTGGTCCGTCGCACGAATCATTAACGCACGGAACCGAGCCCAGTGAAACAGTTATGTAAAGCCAGGTATCGACTTTTTGGGGGACATCAACCGGGTAGTCCTTGCTGGCCAGGCCCCTAATCCGGTTGGTGAAATTTGTTGCAGCATCGATGTCGGTATAATTTGGAAGGTTACCGGGAAACGATGGCGTTGATGGGGCTGTATAATTTCCAATGTATTTCACGATCGCGGTTGTAGTCGTGTTATCATATACAACACCAGCATAGGCTCTGCCTGCCATATAATAGTGGCTGAGGGAGTTATTTGCAGTCAATAAGATGTCCATGGTTTGTCCAGGAGTTATCATGATATAATCAGTTTCTATGGGTTTGATGTATGCTCCATCCATTCCAACGACTGTGAGATTATGCTGCGCTACTGCGAAGAACATTTCTTCGTTCATAACAGAATTGATGACGCGAAGAAGATACGTCTTTCCATAATGTACCAGTACGTTGAATGTCCCTGCAACGTTCGGATTGTGTTATATTAGGATATATAGCTATGAAACTCAATAAGCACAAGCACTATTATTCAGAATAGTACTGTTTTGACAGCACTGCATTCACTTTGTTGCGGTCCTGATTGAAATTAAATTGATGTGCATACCGTGTTTGGAACAATTATATAGATCACCCGGTTGGCCGTTTATGGTGAAAGCATCTGAAATGTTTGGTTCGCCTCCATCTGCAAGTGCGGTTTGGATTATTTCCATCACGTCTCCCTTAAACCACGATGCTGTGACAACAAAAGTGGAAGATAGTAAAAAAAAATTTGTGAAGCTTTTCTAGGTCTGTACGTAGCATTGTTGTTTGTCAGAAAAAACAAATCGGACCCAAAAAAAAAATTCTAGAAAAGCAAAAAAGTTCATGCCAATATATACGAGATTCAATCAAACTTCACTGTGTAGGACCTCTGTGGAGATTATTTACAAAAAATATTAATCAAATCGTTCTAGGTAGGACCTCCATGTGTCTTAATTACTTGTGGAAAGAATAAAATTAATCTAGTAATCACAACTCCTTTTCCGTTCTATCGACAAGTTAATGATTTTTTTTTTTTTTTGAGCGGCGAATAAATTAATGAAGATGCTGATAAAAAAATTTGATGAATATGATGACCAAAAAAAATTAATGAAGAAACTTGTGTTAATTAGGAAGAGGTAATATAAGAGAAATGAGTAGCAAGAATAAACTGGCAAAAGGACAAACACTCTAACACCTTGGTGGGTGTTTACAAAAAATTGTAGGTATAGAGGTTTGAGATTTTAGCTTTTAAAAAGCTGTTGTGAGTGAGCGTGTGTCAAAAATTCTAATCAACATATTTTGAGAATCTATATTATAATTCAGAGCGATTTTTGTCTACCCATACAAATTTAACACCCTCTATAACCGTCGGATCGAATTTTCAATAAGTTATAGCCGTCCAATCACTGCATTATTTAGATATAACACCTCTCTCTCTCTCTCTCTCTCTCTCTCCCTCCCTACTTTTTAGGGAATATATTTCAATTTAAATGTTATTTTTTTTATCAAACAGGAAAACGTCAAAAAATTGTAAGT